>LPNX010279233.1:151712-194704 GCA_001517045.1 Pseudotsuga menziesii | reverse complement strand
TTGAAGAAGAGCTTGTATGGCCTGAAGCAAGCTCCAAGGCAGTGGTATTTAAAATTTGATAAGTTTATGACAGAACAAGGTTATGATAGATGCCATTCTGATCACTGTGTTTATTTCAATAGGCTAGATAATGGAAGATATATTATCTTGTTATTGTATGTGGATGACATGCTTGTTGCAGGGTCTAACATGCAGGATATAAATGTGCTCAAAAGAAAACTAGCTAAATCATTTGCGATGAAGGATTTGGGTGCTACAAAGCAAATCCTTGGTATGAGAATAACAAGAGACAGGAAAAATCACAAATTGACATTGTCTCAAGGTGAGTACATAGAAAAGGTGTTTTATAGGTTTAGAATGCATAATGAAAAACCAGTCAGCACATCGTTGGCAAGCCATTTCAAACTAAGCAAACATATGTGTCCAGAGACACAGGAAGAGATAGATTACATGTCCAAGATTCCCTATTCATCAGTAGTTGGGAGCTTGATGTATGCCATGGTGTGCACAAGACCAGATATTGCACACGCAGTGGGAGTTCTAAGCAGGTATATGAATAATCTAGGTAAAGAGAATTGGAAAGCAGTATAGTGGATTCTCAGGTATTTGAGAGCTACCACTTCTCATGCATTATGTTTTGGAGGTTCAGACACTGTTCTACAGGGATATGTTGATGTAGATATGGTTGGTGATAAAGACAACAGGAGGAGCACCACAGGGTATGTGTTCACTGTAGGTGGAACAACAGTTATTTGGATTTCAAAACTGCAACAGGTTGTTGCACTTTCAACAATGGAAGTAGAGTATGTTGCTACTACAGAGGCTAGTAAGGAGATGATTTGGTTGCAGAGGTTCATGGAAGAATTGGGTAAGAAACAGGAGAATAGTAGGCTGTACAGTGACCACCAGAGTGCCATTCATCTTGCAAAGAACTATCTTTCATTCAAGGACTAAACATATAGAACTCAAGTACCACTTCATAAGATCTATTCTAGATGAAGAACTGTTAAAACTGGAAAAGATTCACACTAGCCAGAATCCTGCAGACATGTTGACAAAGGGAGTAACCAGAGAGAAACTGAGTTCCTGCTCAATTTATGTTGGCCTTAAAGCATGAAGGTGAAAAGAATAAATTTTCCAAGTCCAAGGTCCAGCAAGTGCAGCAGCGGTAGAGTTGCTGTGATTAGTCACCATGAAGGCACATAAAAATGTAATGGAGCGGTTTGCATGTAAATGGGCATATGGCTGTAAGACCTGGTAAGGCATGCATACCCCTGGTAACTCACCGGTAACGTCGGGAGATAGACCTAGGTGATAGGGGGGTGTATGTAATATTCCTTGGTAAATACTTGAGGGGAGTTGGTGATTACTCCAAGTCAAGTTTAAAGGGGGGCTTGTTAGGGTTAACCTTGAATCGAGATTGAGTCAAAGGTGGTTAGGTCTAGCACATGGTTTTGTTGTAGCCCATGGTATTGTCCCATGGTTTTGCATGTGATTAAGCCTTTATAAGGCTTGAGGAGGCTCCATTGTAAATTGTATTGTATGGTACTGGGTACTGTATTGTACTGGATGTGGGTACTGTATTGTACTGGAAGAGAGACTGTGAGAGTGTGAAGAGGAAGTGCAACGGTTTTGCTGCAGGGTGTATCCATTCATCTTTCTGGACTGAAATAAAAGGACTAGCAAATTTGTTTGTGGACGTAGCCCATCGTTTGGGTGAACCACGTTATATCTGTGTCTCTCTGTAATGTTTAATGTGTTTTTGCATCTTTTTTATTGATTTAACTGTATAATTTTTATTGCTCTGGGGTCTTGTTTTTCTAACACTCACCATGAAAGAATGGCCCGCACTTACATCGGCCATGGAAGGAGCTTAATCCTCTCACCATGACGGAATGGCCCGCACTTACATCGACCATGGAAGGAACTTAATCCTCTCACCATGACGGAATGGCATGCACTCACATCTGACCTGGAAGGAACCAAATCCTCTGTGGAAATTGAACCCAGTGATAGATTAATTTTACTCACAACAATTAACAATTGAACATGCAAAATCACTCATAAAAGAGACTGAATAATGAGCTGAACACTAAAATGTATTGAATAAGTGTACAATAGCCAACCCTGTAACATAGTAGGTTGCTTCATTAAATAATTACATAAGGGATTCGAATGCATGAGGAGCAATTCGATTCTAGCATAAAGCAGGCTTACTAAAATTAAGCAAATCCCCCATAGGTGCAAAAAGCTGATCCCAAATCAATCATGGAGCTCACGAATTGGCAAAGGCGCTTGGGAAAGATAAAGAGTGATGGAATGACAACTCATACATGCTTTTACAAGGAGAAAAGAGTGGAGGATGAAGAGGACAAAAAACTAGTTCACCTCACCTAGTCAAACTTTCCCTATCGCCTTAAAGCACTGAAAAAGCAGGCAATAAAGCAGAAAAAGCAGAAGGGTGCCTAGGAGACCAGGAATAAAGTAGAATTGATTCCTTGAGGTTTCCCAAGCACTACATGGGTCAAATTAGGCAAGTTGGACCACTATGGATAGGTAATTGACAACTTGCATAAGGTGGGACACATGAACTAGGCAAATAAGACAAAAATAATTAAATTAATGTCTAAGGTAGCTAAATATGGGTTGATTATTCTAACACCCCCCCTTAATCATGACTTATGAGTAATATATCAGAAAATTATAGGGCCTAGCAACAAGGTTTAGTCACCCTTTACATACTGCATGTCCATTTAAACAAGGAAAGAGGCAAAAACCAGATGGGAAAATCCTCCCTTAAACATGGACTGTAAAACAAAATTTGGAAATCTTGTCTTCAATCATGCTTCACAGCATGATTAGCAATCGCCAGCAGTGATTTGAGATTGCTGAAGGTCTTTTAACAAAATTCTTTGGTGAAGATATCAGCTACTTGTTCTGAAGATGAACAGAAGAGTAGGTGAACGTTACCATCATGCACAAGCTCTCTGATGTAGTGCATATGGATCTCAATGTGTTTGGTTCTTTGCTTCTGAACTGGATCTTTGCATATTCAAATGGTACTCTGGTTATCATAGTAGATGGTATTTGAGTACTCTGATTCGAAGCCACACTCTCCAAGTAATCCCTGCAACCATAAACATTGAGTTGCTGCATTAACAACTCCTCTGTACTCTGCTTCTGTAGATGAGAGTGCAATGGCACTCTGTTTCTTGCTTGAACAGCTGATTGGCCCTTCTGTAAGCATGAACACATATCCTGATGCGGACTTTCTGTCTGTGCTATCACCTGCCCAATCACTGTCAGTAAACCCAATCAAATCAAGATCAGATTTTGCTTTATAGAAGATCCCATGTGTCCTTGTTCCCTGAACAAAGTTAAGGATCCTTTTGGCTGCTTTCCAATGGATCTCATGAGGCTGATCCAAGTATCTAGAATCCACACTTACTGAATAAGAAATATCAGGTCTATTATGTGTCAGATACAACAAACATCCAATCAATTTCCTATACAGTGTATTGTTTACCATAGGTGAAGAATCAACTTCTTCCAGCTTCACTCCTGAAAGGAAAGGAGTTTTGCTTGCTTTACAATCCTTCATTCTGAATTTGTTCAGAAAATCCAAGGCATACTTGGACTGGTGCACCTTGATTCCATATTTGGTTTGAGCAATCTCAAGCCCCAAAAATTGACTTAAGAGCCCCAAATTTGTCATGGAGAAGGCTTGGTTAATTGCACCCTTTAAGGAAGCAATCTCATCCTTTGAGCTTCCTGTAATGAGGAGGTCATCAACATATAACACAATGATCATTAATGAACCATTGATTAACTTCAAATAGACATTTGGATCTGATTTGCACCGAACAAAATTCAGTGATAGCAAGAAGCTATCGATCTTGGCATACCAAGCCCTGGGGGCTTGCTTTAGCCCATACAATGAATTTCTCAACCTGCACACAAGAGAAGGGTTAGTAGCAAAACCTTGAGGCTGCTGCATATATATCTCTTCAGTTAGATCTCCATTCAGGAAGGCACATTTTACATCCATGTGATGTACCTCCCATTGCTTTGAGGCTGCAATGGCTAGGGCTAGCCTGATGGAATCCATCTTTGCCACTGGGGCAAAGGTCTCATTGTAATCTATCCCATGAACCTGTGAGTAGCCATTGGCTACCAATATGGGCTTGTAATTTAGTGGTGAACCATCAACAGAAAATTTGGTCTTGTAGACCCACTTACACTGAACTAACTTCCTCCCTGGGGGAAGATCCACTAGCTCCCATGTGTTGCTCTTCTGGAGTGAGCTGAACTCTTCCTTCATGGCTGCTTGCCATATTGGATCTCCTGCTGCTTCTTCATATGTTTGAGGATCATATTCCACCATCAAATAGCATTTATTAGAAAACATAGGATCCTTCATGCACAGACCACTCTCAAACTGAGATCTAGTCCTCCTTGGGTCATTGGGATCCCCAGCTAGCTCTGCTGCTGCATGTAGTGTCTTGGATGCCCATTTTGCCCTTGTAGGGCTGTTAGGGTCTGAAATAAACTCATATCCATCAGAAAAATCAGAATCATCATGTTCAACAAACTCTTCACTTACTTTCAGAGGTTCAGGAGGTGAAGAGGCTTCTCCAACTTCCACTGCTGCAAGGGGTTCTTCTTGAAACTGAACACACCTTTCGATGAAGGCTTTGTTTGTGCTCAAATTTATCATTTTTTACCCTTTTGAATCTTCAGAGTATCCAACAAATAGACACTCTTGGCTTTGGGGCTGCAAATCCTTTCTCTTTTCTGTTGGAATTCTAGCCCAAGCCCTTGAGCCAAAAATCCTGAAATGGGTCACATTTGGCTTGGGCCCACTCCATGCTTCGAAAGGAGTCATACCTTCAAGATTTTTATGAGGTACCCTATTCTGGATATAGGCTGCATAGTTGATAGCTTCGGCCCAGTACTTTGGTGGCAAAGTTTTGCCATCATGCATGTTGCCATCTTCTTCAGTGATCTGTTCTTCCTCTCAGCAACACCATTCTGCTGTGGTGTGTAAGGGATAGAATGCTGCATCTGAATACCTGCATTTTCACAATAATTAATAAACTCAGACTTGACATACTCACCACCATTGTCATATCTGAGGACCTTGAGTTTCCTCCCAGACTGGTTTTCAACCAAAGCCTTAAAGACTTTGAAGAGGCCAAAAACTTCAGACTTGTGTTTCAGGAAGTAAACCCAGCAATACTTGGAAAAGTCATCAATGAAAGTCAATGCATATTTGGCTTGACTCATGGACATATGAGGGAATGGGCCAGCAACATCAATATGGATCAGCTCGAGGGGTGCAGAGGTTCTCTCATGACTAGCTCTCTCAAATTTATGCTCTGGGTGTTTTCCTAGGATACAACCTTGGCAGACTCCTTTGGAAAATTTTTATCTTGGGCAACCCTATGACCATCTCTTTTTCACTAAGATCAGAAAGATACTTGTAATTTAGGTGGCCAAATATTTCATGCCAAAGCTTGCTTGCTTCATTAGCATGAATCAGAAGAGCAGAGGGGTTTGAGTAGGGTAGCAAGTGTGAGAACATGTATACCTTCTGAGCATGATTCACAACTCCTTTTGCAATGAATTTACCACTTGAGATCTCTGTGATCTCAACTTCATCAGGGGAGAATATGACCTTCTTAGGAGACCCGGTGTGAGTCATCTGGTACACTGACAAGAGGTTGGAGGTAAGACCAGGCACATACAACACATTGCTGAACTGACCATGATCAAGATCAATCCTCCCTTTGCCCAAACTTTCAGTGAGAGAGTCATCTCCCAGTACTATAGGTGGTCCTTTCGACATGTCAAGTGAGGAGAATGCCTCCTTGGTCGAAACCATGTGTCTTGAAGCTCCAGAATCAATGATAAAACTGGGTGAGCTTGATGTGCCAGCAACCAATGCATGAACTCTCTCTCTGTCATCTGAACTTGATCCTCCTTCTGTCTTCTTTGAGCTGTCTGGAAGGGAGATGCCATTCTTCTCCAGGAGTTGGGTCAGCATGTCTATTTGCTCCTTCATACAAGAGCTTTCAGTGTGATTTACCTTATTGCAGTATGCACGCTTGCTCATTTCTCCTTTGTTTTTCTTCTTCTGGTAGTTCTTCTTGGAACCTTGTGGCTCCTCCGGAGACTGTTTCTTGTCCTTCTTTTGATCAGGTGGCTTTTTAGATTTATTTTTTCTTTTTGAATCCACCTTCAAATATCCAACAATCAGAGCTTGATCTTTGGATGGTTTGATGGTGCCCATCATCACCAGCTTGTCTTGTTCTTGTGTGAGAGATTCCATGGAATCTGCAAGGCTAGGCATCTTCCAGGTTCAAGCTGTCAGTTTTGTGGCATAGAAGGTCAAAACAAACACTGCATAGTCAGGGCCAAGCTTCGAGAGAATGTCCAAGACCAGCTGATCATCCTTCTTTTCGATCCCACACTGTTTCAACTGCAAAACAAGTGCTTTGAACTTGGAGCAATAGAGTTGCAGAGATTCAAAGCTATTGGGACTTAGGGAAATCATCTCATTTTCGATTTGATGTCCCCTCATCTTGTCTGTCTTTCCAAAAATATCAGTAAGATTCTCCCATACTTCATTCGGTGATGTCAATCCATCAAGATGGAAAAGGAGGTCTCTGGAAATACTCAGACACAGGAGACGATAGGCCTCATCCCTCATGTTGTGCCATTTTATCTTCTCTGCAGCTGCATTGGGATCTGATTCTATTTCCATAGTCATCCTGTAGAGGCCTTTCACTCTCAACAGTATCTCCATCTCTGCTTTCCATTCAAAGAAATTGAAGGGAGTCAAGATGATCTTTTGAGATTGATCCATAGCTTAGAAATTGTCCCGGCTGTTAGTAGAAGGATCCCAGTCACTGACGTCGAACTTGCAAAACAATTTTGAAGGAGAGAAATCAATCTATAATGGCTCTAATACCATGTGGAAATTGAACCCAGTGATAGATTAATTTTACTCACAACAATTAACAATTGAACATGCAAAATCACTCACAAAAGAGACTGAATAATGAGCTGAACACTAAACTGTATTGAATAAGTGTACAATAGCCAACCCTGTAACATAGTAGGTTGCTTCATTAAATAATTACATAATGGATTTGAATGCATGAGGAGCAATTCGAATCTAGCATAAACCAGGCTTACTAAAATTAAGCAAATCCCCTATAGGTGCAAAAAGCTGATCCCAAATCAGTCATGGAGCTCACGAATTGGAAAAAGTGCTTAGGAAAGATAAATAGTGATGGAATGACAACTCATACATGCTTTTACAAGGAGAAAAGAGTGGAGGATGAAGAAGACAAAAAACTAGTTCACCTCACCTAGTCAAACTTTCCCTATTGCCTTAAAGCACTGAGAAAGCAGGTAATAAAGCAGAAAAAGCAGAAGGGTGCCTAGGAGACCAGGAATAAATCAAAATTGATTCCTTGAGGTTTCCCAAGCACTACATGGGTCAAATTAGGCAAGTTGGACCACTATGGATAGGTAATTGACAACTTGCATAAGGTGGGACACATGAACTAGGCAAATAAGACAAAAATAATTAAATTAATGTCTAAGGTAGCTAACTATGGGTTGATTATTATAACATCCTCCACCCTCTTTAGAAAGGCACCCAGTCCCAGACTGAGCTACCTGGTAATTGAACAGGTGCCTCCACTCTCCCAGAGAGTGGAAGTTGCCCTTACAACTGTCCTACTCGACAGAATGGCCATCACTCATATCTGACATGGAAGGAACTGAATCCTCTCACCATGACAGAATGGATCAGCCCTTACATCTGACCTGCTCATCAGAATGGCTTTGATTCTTTAGCACTCATATCTGACATGGAAGGAACTGAATCCTCTCACCATGATAGAATGGCTCAGCCCTTACATCTAACCTGCTTGTCAGAATGGATTTGGGACTCATCACTTTCCCTTGGAGGAAACCTCGATCTGGAGAACACCAAGCTTCTCCCTGAAGTACTCAAACTTCTATATGGATAATGGCTTCGTCAACACATTAGCTATCTATTCATCCGTTGCAACATACTGGAGCTTCACTACTCCTCTTTGCACCATATCCCTGATACAGTGATACTTGATCTCGATGTGCTTCGACTTGTCATGGAACACTGGATTCTCTGACAACTTCACGCAACTCTGGTTGTCACAATGTATACAAGTAGCATCCATCTGGAGATCAAATAAATCAGACAGTAGCTTCCTCAGCCATACTACCTCACAACTAGCTGAACAAGCTGCGACATACTCTGCTTTAGTTGTACTCAGTGCCACACAGGATTGCTTCCTGCTAAACCAAGAGATCACACCTGATCCCATACTGAAGCAACACCTTGAAGTGCTCTTCCTATCGATGGAACTGCCTACCCAATCTGAATCAACGTAACCCTCCAGGTTGATCTTTTGATTAGAATCGTACTTGAGCCCATAATCAATTGTACCCCTTAGGTACCTCAAAATATGCTTTGCAACAATCAAGTGAACATTTCTCGGATCTGTCAAGAACTGGCTCAAGGTGTTCATAGCAAAGCAAATGTCTGGTCTCGTGTTCTTCAAGTACATCAATGACCCAATCATCTGACGATACATCGTAGCATCAACCAACTATGAAGAAGAATCATTCAATAGCTTCAGGTTTGATGCCATAGGTGTGGCCATAGTCTTGCAGTCCATCATCCCAAACCTCTTTAGGATCTCTACTGCATACTTCCCTTGTCCAAGGAAGATTCCATCCGTACTTTGCCACACCTCCATACCTAGAAAGTAATGCATCATACCCAAGTCCTTCATCTCGTACTCAGTAGCAAGCTTTCTCTTCGTATCAGTAATCAAACCATCCATACCTGTCATGAACAGATCATCTACATATAGTAGAAGCATCACTGGGTTTCCATCTTCAACCTTGTAGTAAAGGTTGGAATCTGCTTTACTCTTGGTAAAGCCAAAACCGGATAGAAAGCTATCAATTCTGCCGTACCATGTCTTGGGTACCTGTTTCAAACTGTACAGGGCTTTCTTCAATCTGCATACATGAGACTCCCTGTCATGTGTCTCAAAACCGAGTGGCTATTCTACATACACTTCCTCCTCCACTACACCATTCAAGAAAGTAGTCTTGACATCCATTTGGTGTATCTTCCATTTCATCACTGCAGGAAGAGCAAGTACTAATCTGATGGAAGTGTATCTGGCTACAGGTGCAAAGGTCTCCTCATAGTCTATTCCCTCTTTCTGAGAAAAACCTCGAGCTACAAATATTTCCTTATACTTTTCAATGCTACCATTTGTAGCATGTTTGATCTTGTAGATCCATTTGGAAGTTACAACTGACTTCCTGTCTGGTCTTGGGACAACATCCCAAACATCATTCTTCATGATCGATTGGTAATCTTTGATCATAGCATCCTTCCATTCTTTCTGTTCTGCCGCTTCTTCATAACCGGATGGTTATTTATTAATGAAATCACATAGTAAAGCTACATACTCGGAACAGGATCTGGTCCTCTTTATTTCTCTGTGATTCTCTTCTGGAGCCCCATATCTTTCTACACCTTGGATAAGTTCTCGTACCCAAGCAAGTTTCCTCTTATGAAGATTCTTCTCCAGAGGTGGATCTACAGGTCTTTGTGGTTCTTCAAATTCTTGATCTTCTTCTCGAGTTTCTTCATTCATGGTTGTATTGTGAATTCTGGGTGCTTCTGCTTCTTTAGGTTCTTCAGCAGGTCTCTTTCTAGATTTGTTGTAAGCTGTGTCTTCATCAAATGTCACATCCTTGCTGATGTCAATCTTCTTATATCCTAGGAAATATATTCTGTAAGCCTTCGAGCTTTCAGAGTATCCCACAAATATACCCTTCTTTCCTGAAGAATCTAATTCAGTCCTCTTCTCTTTTGGAATGTGGATGTACACAGGACAGAAAAATATTCTGAGATGGCTGACTTCTGGTTTCTTGCCGGAGAAGACTTCTTCAGGAGTCTTGTTCTTGAGTACTCTATGTGGAGTATTGTTCTGTACATACACCGTTGTTCTGGCAGCTTCCGCCCAACGATGCATAGGAAGGTCTTGATGATGAAGCATGGATTTTGAAGCTTCCATGATGGTTTTGTTCTTTTGTTCCACAACCCCATTCTGTTGTGGATTATAAGGAGTGGACAACTCCCTCTTAATCCCTGATTCTTTGCATAGCTCTTTGAATTCATTTGAAGTGAATTCCTCACGATTATCTAATCGAATGGTCTTGATCTTCTTTTCAGTATGGTTTTCGATCAAGGCTTTGCATTCTTTAAACTTGTTGAATACTTCATCTTTGTTATTCATGAAGTAAACCCATGTCTTCCTAGAAAAGTCATCAATAAAAGAAACATAATATGCATACCCGCTTAGAGAGTTTGATGACAAAGGACCGCATACATCGGAGTGGATGATTTCCAAGATTCCTTTTGCTTTGCTTTCACTGCTTGGAAATGTCTTCTTTGTATTCTTTCCTCTCGCACATCCTTTGCAGACGCCATCATGTTTTGCTTGAATTTTTGGAAGACCTTCGATAGCTTTGCTTGCAATAGGTAGTGCTCTGTAATGCACATGTGCAAGCCTTCTATGCCAAAGTTCACTTGGCTCTAATGTGTCATGGACCAAGGCTTGTTCCGGATGGCCCTTCAATTTGTATAATCCTCCTTCTTGTTCTCCAATTACTACCACATCATTGATAGTCTTTCCTTTTGGCCACATGATGACTTGACCATCTATGAATGCAACCCACATTCCTTTTGCATCTAATGCTGATCTAGAGAGAAGGTTCTTCTTGAGTCCTGGCACAAACAATACTTCTTTCATTGTTAGAGATTTTCCAGAGTCTAACTTATATGAAGATTCCCCACTACCTTTTATTGGATATTGGTAGTCATCACCTAGCTTTACCTTGTGAGGTGATTCATGTTCTGACAGTCTTACAAAGGATTCCTTGAATCTAGTCATATGTTTGGAAGCCCCACTGTCTATAAGCCAATCATCACTACCATGAGTAATGTTCACATTCTTCAGTTGGTTTCTCAGGGTCATCTTTCGATTGATGTTCTTCCCTTCAAACAATTTAGTTAGGGAATCAAACATAGCTTTAGGTGTCTCGAGAGAGGACACCTGTGGGATAAGGTGATCCTTGATAGAATCAGTAATGATCCTCTTTTACATAACCATCTTCTTCTTATGTAAGGCTTTTTCCTCATCTCCCTCTGGAACTGGAACCTCCTCATGGATATAGGAGTCTAATTCATTTTCTTCCAGGACCAAGGAGATCCTATACTTCCAGGCTCGGAATTTTTCAGCTCCCTCAAGATTTTCATCAATCTTGGTATGATGAGACATCTTAAATGAGAACCTCAAATGGAAATACAAAGGATTTTAGATCTTACCAGGTTCAAGATGTCAGATCTGAAACTTGAGCTAAAATCCTGCAGAGCTGGTTCAAGAGCAAATTAGGGTTTTGCTTTTTCGGAGTTCTGTCTACCCAAATGCCTTGAAATTTGTCCCTAACTTCGATTTTGGGGAGGAGATCAATCTAGGCCTCAGCTCATTGAAAAATTCCTCTTTTGTGAAAAGCCCTAATTTCCAACAATAGTGACAGGTCCAAAACTGAAAAACCTCAAAATTAGATTCTGCTTCGACAGAAAGATGCACACTAAGGAGGAGAGTTGTTCCACCTTACTTTTGCTGAAAATTTGTGAAGGAAGATCCACAAACTAGGAAGCCCTAGTTCCCACAGCTGCACAGTGTCTTCTTCTCAGGTTAGCTTTGATACCATGTTATTTTTTCAACATTAAGCTAGCATTATGTGAGGATATTTACTGAGAGAATAACAAGTACAACAATCAAACACAAGAGACAATGAACACAGTGTTTTTGATCGGGGAACCCATAAATGGAGAAAACCTTGCAACTTCCTCAGAGATAGAATCAACACAAGATGTAAAAACCACAGCAGTAATCTTCTTCTTGTCTAGCCCTAGTGTCTTCTCCTTCCTCAACTATGCGCTACACTTGAGTGTGTGAGTGATGTGTGCTAAATAGAGACCCCAACTCTCTATTTATACTAATCCCAACATGACTAAAACCCTACTAGGGCCGACCTCTACTTGGAGAGTCTAATAACCCTAGTGCCTCGGAACTGTGGGGACTTTAACCCTTACACAATAGGAGGGTTATCCACTATGACTTGACATGACTTGTTTACATTATTGATTCTCCCGATCGGAACATCAAGGTATGACAACATGACTCAATTACATAATAGATACATCCCGGAATAAACATTGGGTTACAATACATAATATACATAGATGAATACATTCCGAAGTTACAAATACATCAACACTTTATTAAGTGTGGAGTCCATCTCCCATATTTCTTGTTTCCCAAAAAAATTGAAATCAATGCGACTAAAAACTATCCTAGGGTCCCATTGCTTGTATTGCACTCCAACAATTAAGAGTGCTCTCCAACCCGTACCATTAGGAAAGAGAATTCCAGGATCCCATTTTCTTGTATGCATTCTTCCAAACATCATGAGTACATAATATATATCATCAAAGTACATAACAACATAATAAAAATGTAAATTAAGGAGGTGCCTCATCAAAAAATCATGAAAGTGCTTGTACCTCCAAGTAAGTAGACCACCATTTGCCAAGTGAATACAAGCTTCAAGTGACCGATAAAATCTGATCCAATGACATAGGTGAGTATCCCATGTCCTATAATGCTTCTCCAAAAGGATGTGATATGCATCAAAATATTCGGCCATGTATTCTTTCATCCAAGGAGTGAATGAAGAATCTCCACTCAAATCTGAACCAAATAATGAGCAAAAAAACAAGGAGACTTCTAATGACTCAAAGAAGTCTCACCCATACATCCATGAATGAGAGAATCATAAATATATAACAAAGTATGTGTTTGGCAACAAAATTTTTCTCCAATCATAAATCTATTCACCCCAGTGTTGGATGAAGTTCCTCCAACATCAAATGAACCAAGTGTTGAGCAAGAAAAACCATGAGTTTTCAAGTGACTCAAATGCATATCATAGGTGCATCCATGTAGATGTGCATTATCATAAAATAACAAAGGATGCTTCTACAAATGTGAGTAAGAATGTTATCCAACCATGTCATCATAAAAAGTAAATCTAGGAGTTCCATACTCCTCATGTGGCACCATAAAAAAGAACCCTTTCACCCATACTTCATTGAGACTAATGCTGCAAAACATGGAATTGTAGGATGTAGGAGAATTAAATAACTCACCCGAATGATCAAAAAGTGCATAAGTTTCATCATGGGAAGGATCCATATGGGTAGTATCATGCAACTCCTTCAAAAGTGTGAAAAATTTGTCATAGATTGGTTCCAATGTAGAGGAATCATGCTCTTCTTTAAAAATTGCATAACCTTCATCGAGAAACAATTCAAGTTCCTCTTCCACCACATAAGGTGTTTGGATCTCTTCAAGTTAATCTTCAAACACATCAAGCACATTCAAATTTACACATTTCTCATGATCCAATATGTCATGAGAATCCTCCAAACAATCTACCATTTGACAGTTTGAAACATAGGAGGAAAAACATGTATCTTGCAACTTTTCAAGAAGTTGCTCATTTTGAATTGTGAGCTTATGATTATCCTCATTATTCTTCAAGTATGCATCATGTAGCAATTAATTAATCTCAAAAAATGGTTTCTATCAAAAATCAAAGACATGAAATTACCTTTGATGTGGCACATTTCTCTTTGAATCTTATCCATGTCTTCAAGCAAGGATGCTTCCTCCAATGAAGTAGCTCTTCAATAAGAATTTGAAACTAATGCTTGAGTGTCATGGAGTATAATAAGGGAATCTTGGATACCCCTTTCACTCATATTTAAAGACCCTTCAATGAAGGATGGTTTATGAGACCAAACCTCCTCTTCTTCTTTCTGCTTGATTTGATCAACTTCTTGATGCTTTAGTGGTGATGGGGAAGTTGATCTTGGTTCTTCATTATCTGTCATAAGGTATTCATCTTCATGCTTATTAGAAATTTGGCTTGCAGCAACATTTTGAAATCTGATCTCTATGTCACCAACATAGATTTGTGAGCACCCATCAGTAGGTACTCTTTCATAGTTCAATGATCCATCAATATATTCTCTTTGATTTTCACAACCCCCATCAGTAAGGATTGTGTGCTTGTATTCACTTTCCTCTTTATGTTCTTTTCTGCAATCACCTTGAGGTAATTCAAGCTCCACTTCATGATTCTCTGTTTCTTTCTGCAATGGTGCATCTATGCTATTTTCATCCTTTTTAGAACGAAATTTCTTCCACCCATTCCATATGATGTCTGTAGAAGTGTTTATAACTTCCTCATTTATAGGGCATAATAAATATTTGCTCTTTTCACAAGTAGGTTGAATTTTATTTAAGGAGTTCACATTTTCCTTCTTGTGCCTAAATACATACTTGAAAAGATATTCTTGGAAATAATACCTTTCATTAATATCCCCTCTTAAAGTTCGATACTCCTGGAAGCATGCTTCAATATCTATGGTTGTAATTTCTTCTTTCGTTGGTTGGGGAGGAAGGAAAGTAGGCATAGTGGGTCTATTGTGAATCCAAGAAATGTCTGCAAATTTTTATTTAATTTATGGTTTTAATGCACATGTTCCAATACCATGCTCTGATACCACTGTAATGTCCCTTGAGAATAATTTTCTCAATGTGCTCAAATTCAGCAAATTTCAACTCTAGGTATATGGATACAACTGATTCCAAACTACTCCAATTACTTTGAAAGTTGGTGAGGAAGGTTGTGAGGGGTGATGGGACACATTAAAACATATATTAGACATATAATGAACTGATATACCCAACAATGGTCTGCAATTTGTAAGGGAATAAGTTTCAGGACAAGACTAGTCAATTTGGGAGGTGGAAATCCCCCTGGGTCCTGGAACAAATTTCTTCCAAATATTGTACAACCTACAATAATGGTTGGTATATGATACTTGGATATGTTATAAGACATTAATTAAAGTATATTTTCATAATTATATGTGGTTTTTGTGTCGAATAGGTGTCCAAGAGAACTCAGGGAATTTACTAGTAATTTTGAGGCTCAAACCCCCAATGGTAGATGGATCCAAATAGATCCAAATGCTCTAAAATTTCACCAGAAGGTCTATGAATGATGTTAATACATAAAAATGGTGTTTATAGGTGTATTTAAACCATCAAATTCCTTATGCAACTTACTTTAGCAATCTGGTCAATGTATGGAGTTTTACGAGCAACTTGGAGGTAGATGATGAAAATGACTTTCAAAATGCACTCAATCCAACTCAAATTTCTGAATGGAATAAGGGAAAATATAAATGGAATCAACATTAAGTCATATGAATCACCATTCGACTCTTATTTTCTGCTATAACTCCCTTAAATCAAATGCAAAAAGACTAGTTTCAACCTTAGGGGAAATGATAGGCAATCTTCTCCAAATGCTATGTAAATCAACAAAATGACTCCGAATGCTTATGTAATGAAAATTAAAACCATATAATACATCAATAAAATTCCATTCATCTGTAAACCATCATTATTTTACATATCCATTTGAATCTATCAACATTACATTGGTTCACAACAATGTAGTGGGGAAATGGCACCGTTTCTTCATTGTTTAACATTTTTACATGAAATATTTTGGTATTTCAACCTGAGAGTCTTATGAAATTGAAATACAGATAATTTAAATAATAACATAAAATAAAAGGGCATTAGAATCTCCCCAAAGAGATCAATATCTCACTAAGTGCTCCTCAATCCATAGAGCAAGAATATGATGAGAAAACTTGGAATAGATGAAAGAACAAGCTGATATTGAAGTGTCCACGAGATTACATGTAGCTTGAATCTATAAATTATGAATCCATTAAATCTCCATGAAATAACTAAATGGATTTTACACACACCAACTTGGATGGGAATCTTTCACCCTCGAATTTGGCTAAGGCAAGAAACTAGTCATCCACTAGCTCTCTCTCTTCACAAATGCAAATTTCTCAAATTATAAAAGATGCGTTCATTATTTGTTCTTGACATTTATAAAGTTTCCAAGCTCTCTATGGGTCTAATTCCTTCCAAGAGATGCATTCCAACTCTAGTTGGGAAGAGATTCCAAAGAATGCCACTTGTACAACAATTCCTAGTCTCCCACTTCCACCAAATCACATGTGGAAGCATCTTAGCTGCCCTAAATCCCTTGAGCGCCCTCTTGGAGATATTTTTAGCCATGAAATGTCATATATGTCAGATGTCAGCCTTCAAATCTTATTTGTGTCATAGGTGTCATAGCATCTTCATCATTGTTGTCATAGAGTTAGGGAATCTAGTCCAAGTGTCTCACTAGCTCCAAAACGCCTCTTCCTCTTCCACTCCAATTCGATCTTAATTGATTCATGACAAGTATATTGACCTTAAAAATCATCCCAAGACCCTTGGGCTTCTTATGGATTCGAAATGACAAGAGGAGGATGCCATGTAGCATTTAAAACCTAGCTTGTGTGGGTCCCACCTCCTCCATGTGTCTTCATGATCAATTTCCACTTAGATTTTCCCTTGTATTTATTTATTTAGCTCCTTTATTAAATATTTATGCCATTCTAATGTTCAAACTCATTTATTGTCCCCCTTATTCCAAATCCCAAAGCTTCCGCCCCCAACCTAAGAAACTAGTAATTTTCCTCCTTGGCAATTATTTGACCCTTAACATCAATATGATAAACTCTCAAGAATATGGCAAATGTGATTAGGCCATTGTGACCCCATGCAAAATTTGGGACATGACACTTTATTCATAAAGTCCCTTGCTCTGTCACGTGTCGCAATCAAACACCACATGCTCTATCCTCGACTCATTAACACTCACATCTAGGGAAAAATTCAACATTTTAATTAGTTTAAATCTTTTTTATTTTATTTTTATTTTTACAAATTTATCTTGTTTTCTATTTTTAGAGAAAATTATAATATTTAATTGAAATTGGGTTATCCTTTTTTAAAGTTATTTATAAAATAAATAAATAATTTTTAACACTATGAATGGTTTTGAATTGAATGCAATTGTAACTCAATGAATGAAAGGGGTGCCATCGATAACACCACTTTTCGATTCAGGGGTTGATTTTGGGCTTTGATTGCACCGACATTGATCAAGATTTTTGAAAAGTTACAAATTTAACCCCCTCCAAAACATAGTGCTACTAGCAGCACCACTTTTCGATTAAAATGTTGATTTAGGGTTTTGATTACATCGACACCAGCCAGGGTTTCCAAAAATTCGTTGTTTTAGCCCCCCAAAAAAGGTGCTATCGGTATCACCACTTTTTGATTTGGGGGTATTTTTTATTGCAAAAATATGAGTTTTTATGGAAAGAATTCTTGTTTTGAGTATAAAATTATCGTAAGTTGTTTAATGTGTTTTTATCGTGCTTGTTACAATGGGGCGTTCACCATGTTAATTTCCCATGAGGCCAAGGTTCCTATAGTGCCTAGAATATTTAGTAGAACATTAGATCCCCTGGCTAATTATTGGATTTGCAATTCACATTTAGTTCTAGTTCTTTGCATGTTTGATTGATTAATTGGGGCCTAGATTTGCTATTCTAGAGATGTAATGGATTCCTCCCTATTATAACATATTTTTCCACCTCATCTGCATAGATGCTCATATTGGCTCAATTTATGATTTACCCCTCTTGCAGACTCCCTTTCCCAATTGTGGATCATTTACCTTTTATCCCTTCTCAGATACCCTTAAAAAATCCTTTTTGCATCTCATACGCACCCTATATATGGATAGATTGTGTATACATTCCCTGTTAGTGTCTCGCCTTCTCTAACTTCTCTAACTGCCCATCTAAAAGTATAAAAGAGTCTAGAAAGAAGAAGAGAAAGAAGAGAAAATTGCTAAAGACTCATCATGCTGATAGAATTCACAAACGCTAATCTCGTGTATGCAAGATTTTCCCCATATTTGGAAATCTACATTTATAGCAAGCCTTCATTCTCCATCTAGTCAGAAAGTCATTGTTTTAGTTTCTTGGACTTGTCTGAGTGAAGCACGAAGAAGATTTTCAAGTGTATTTCCTCTGTGGAGGAACTCGGTCTCCAGTTTCAGAGCAATGCCGCAACAGGTTACTGGTGAAATCATTCTTGTATTTGTTGTTCTTATTTATAAATATCTCTCTTTTTTGTCCAAATTATTGTATTAACTTTATGTTCTTTTGATTATAAAACCCTAGTTAATTAATGCAGTAATTTAATCTTTTTCAATCAATAAATTTTATAATTGCAGCAATCTATTGTTGTCCTTTTGTTTCTTTCTTGTTTACAAGTGATCGAGGGAGCATTGGGACAAAGAGATCCAATGAGTGAAACTTCATCAAATGTTGGATCACAGGTTGGTTACTTGAGCTATAAATTTCAGATTGATTTGATTCTTTTGGGATTGAGGATTATATTTAGGGTATTTTTCTATGATGGTCATAAACCAAATATATTAGAGGAATTTTCCTTGAAACACTCTCCTAATCCATCCTGCTATCATCTTGCTATCCACTTCATTTACTAAACTGACTCTTTAACATATAAAATTGTTTTGTGTTCATTATTAATATTATGAACTAATTTATAATATTTGTTGGGATGCCTTAATTTCATAGGTAGAATATATCCTTTCTTTTGATTCAATATTTTTGAGTAGACACAATCTATCATTTCATTTATTTTTAACTGAATTTTGTTGTTTCTTTGATTATCTTCATAGTTGCATTAATGGTTCCATTTCGACATAGGAACCATTCATTATTACAACCTTTTCTTTTATCTAGATATATCTTCGTGGATTGATTTGGTGAGTTTATGGCTCTGATTTACTTCTAACGGTTCTAACTAATATAAATACGCATACATATCAATATAAAAATTACTTTGGTGTATTGTTTCAACTATATGTGATAGTTAAAAAACACAAATATTTACAAAATCTAAATGGAATGTTTCATTGTTCTTTAGTTGAATGGTAACATGAGAGTGCTTGGTACGAGGGAATTTCGATAATATGGGTGAGATTATCATGAATGGTAGTGTAAATCATTGTATATGAGTACAGTTAAAAAAACACAAATATTTACAAAATCTAAATGTAATGTTTCATTGTTCTTTAGTTGAATGGTAACATGAGAGTGCTTGGTACAAGGGGATTTCGATAATATGGGTGAGATTATCATGAATGGTAGTGTATTGTATATGAGATGGATGGAGTGTAACGATAAATGATTGAACATAAAAAAAAGTAAATCAAAATAAACAATTCTTTTTTTAATATTAAAGAGGACTATATTTTATTGTAAAAGTTAGGTGTATTTTACAAATTTTCAAGGTGGATTTAGGACACTTTTATGGGAATCCAACTTTGTTCAATGATCAAGAGGGAGGAGTTTTTTTTACCTTATGTAATTGAATTTAAATATATCTTTTTAAGTATCAAAATAATTGTTTTTATGTTTTTGGTCCCTTTCATGTGCATAATAAGGCATAGATAAAGATGAATCTATGTTATTAATATGCAATTAGTTAAAACAAGGAAACGAGTAAAATCACGAGGTTATTATATAGTAGTGAAGGTTTGTTGCTTCAAGATCCATAAGGTAATTTTCTTATCCTACAATTCTAGTCTCCAATATGTCAAAGGAAATAGATTCATATTGTACAAGGAGAATGAATTGGTGTCTTTCTTTCAACTTATGAATTTTATATTGTTTGATTTTCTGATTGTTATATTTTTTTGAAGCATAGCTATATGTTATTATAAGTAAATATCTTGTTAAATTAGAATATTGTAATATTTTTCTAAATTCACTTTACAAATCCATATATTTCTTTTACTATCCATTTTTCAAATCCATATATTTCTTTTACCATCCATTTTTCAAATCCATATATTTCTTTTACCATCCATTTTTCAGTCATGAAAGCATATCAAGTAGTTTAGGAAAGACTGTGATAGACCAAGAATTTTATGCCCCCTTTTTAGCTAAATTTGCCTCACTCTTTCTTAGCTAAGTGTTAGGGAAAAATGGATTAAAATGTCTTTTTATTAGCTATATATAAGGTAGTCAACATTTTATAATGTTTGTTATTTTCTTTTACTATTTTCCTAGCACCCAAAGGGTTTTTAGAATTATCGTAGGTAAACACTTACTAAGGGCATTATTATGTTTTTTTGATTTTTTTCGAAGAAAAAATATTATACTTTCTATTTCTTTGAGGAAAACAAAATGGAGTAGTCTGGAGGCTTATTATCATCGTTTACATCCTTTTCAAATCCATCTTCCGAATTTTACAAAAGATTTCTTAAACACAACAAAGATACATCATCATATGCTAGATATATTTCAACTGATACGTTTTGTCTAAATACAAAAAAAATATGCGAGCAAGAGCAAAGTCAAAATAGGGGGAGGGAATGTGCTGGAACATATATTCCCTCCCTATTTTTTGTGATGTGAATCACACCTTCCTGCATAACCGAATATTCTTTGGAAATCACATTGACTTGGTGATTGAAAATCCTGTAGAATTGATTTACAACTAAATCATCAAACTTCGATTCCACTGCTCAAGTGTGTTGCATCAGAGGTTGAAGATACAAGGAATATGCATGATAGGTTTCATTAATCCAAACAACTATGAATTTGGAATTTCCCCATACTTGCATAGTACAAACACCTTTATCCAAAGAAAATTTTATAAGCATACAAAGAGAAACTATTTTAGCTCTTGAATTTGTGCCGAACATTGCATTAGATTTTAGAGTAAAATAATGGGAGGTGGTGATAAATAGAGTTGCACTAGCTCCACATATAACAATCTCACCTTAGTTTGATCCATCAAAGAATCCCCATGGAATCACTTGATTAATGGTAATATCACCTTAGTCATGCTCTGTCAAAGAATCCCCATGGAATCACTTGATTAATGGTTGTAGAACTAAGTAATCACTCTGATTTTTGAGTTATGAGTGCAAATTCTTATTTGAAGGAGGTATCTATTTTGACCACTAAAACTGAAGAATATAAACAAATTCCTTCAAAGATTGAGCAATTCCTAACAAGCCATAATCCCCACAAAACATAAAAAGGAAGATAATGGATTTTTTTGATCATGGGATCTAAAACCCAAACTTGTAAGAATCTATCTAAAGAGTATTGAGACCAACTTCTTGGACAATGTAAGACTTTTATCATATCCTTCATACCTTACCATCATATGAACATGTAACGAAGAGAGGATATATCGATTCCTCTTGATATTTGCAGAGAGCACAATGATTGGGATCATGCCATGAGCATTTTTCATCATAATCACAGGTTAAAATCTTATTAAAGAGCATATAAAATTTGAATAAATTAATTTTAAAAGTTATTTTATCTTCGATATCACCTTTCACCACCATTTTATTTCTTTTGGATCACACAGGTGGATTAATGCCTCATAGTCTAGCTTTACAGTTAGCAACCCCGAGGCTTTGTTCCAGGTCCATTTCAAAACATAATATTCATATTTCAGGATTGGAATTAGGGATAAATGATAGGTATATTGAGACCATTCTGCAACTTGATCTCCTTGGAAATTCAGATCATTGTCTGTAACCCAATTTTGCAGCCATTCACCAATTATGTCATGAGAACTAGCATTTTCTAATGTGTAGAGCCCTTTCTCTTTTAAATCATTCTTTAAATTAGCTGAAACTTTGTAGTTTCCAATGACACCTACCCATGAATATTTTCCAAGATGAACTCAATTTACTCAACCCACTTTACTGGCTAACCATATTCCCAAGATGGTGAAGGACGGAAGAATTCCTTTCCATACATTTGAGGAACCCACAAAAGATTTGTCTTCCGCTCTAATCCACATTTACAGGGACAACCCATTGAAGTATATTTGTTTCATAAATTTTCCCCACAACCCACCACTTAAAGAAGACACCATAGAGCCTTTGCTTGTAGAGCTTGTTCAAAAATAAAAATGTTATTGATACCCCAACAACCAAAATCCTTAGGAGGAGCTAGGGTTGACCACTTCACTAGTGGAATACCATCTTGTTGTGTTTTTTTTGGACCATAGGAACTTGAAGTCTAGATCCTCTCCTGAATAAACTTTGGAATATGGGTAAGCAACAATAAGATGGTATTCTCTACAATATCTATTTTAGTAGCACAAGTCTCCCGTTAAAGGATATCTAGTGAAAGTACCAACATGAAATATTGTCATTAATATTCTTGCACATCCACTCCTAGTCCACCACAAGGTAATAATTTGGATTGAGATGATATCCAAGATATTTGAATCCAATTTTTAAAGGGCCCTGCATATAGGGAATCAATTATTTTAATTCTTCTTCCAAATCGGGACTCAATTCATTGAATAACCAATTTGACTTAGTGAGATTTATTTCCATTCCTATTGCTAGGAAAAATAGATCAAGAATTTATTTTATATGCCACCCTTATGTTGTTGACCCTTGACCAAATAAAAAATATCATTGACAAAAAGGAGGCAAGATAGGGAAACACCTTCATCAACCTGAATTCCATGAATGTATCCAAACCTCTTTTCCAACTTCAACATTTTGCTATAAAGACAAAGATGAATGGAGAAATAAAACATCCTTAGCAGAGTCCTTTGGAATCCTTAAAGGAAATTGAGGGAGACCCATTGATGAGCACAAAATAATTGGATGATGAGACACAGCCTCAAACCCAATTGTCCTATTCCATTCTCATCCTAGTATGAAGTAGTACCGACCTTAGAAAGGTCTATTCCACATTTTGAAATCCTTAGAGAGGTCTATCTTTAAGACAACAGCTGAGTCCTTATTTATCTTCAAAGAATGGAATCCTTATTGTGCTTCTCCCACTACATCGACAATCTAGTTATTGGATAAAAAACCAAACCACTTCTTCGAAATTACTTTATAGAAACATCCTTTCAATAGTTTTGCTATAGTTTCGGTGATAAGGTTATATACAAATTTGCACAAATCTACGGGCCAAGAATCAACAAAGGAATTTGGCTCGTTCTTCTTCAAAATTATGGAAATGGAATTAGATTTAAATTCCCCTAAAACTTTTCCATATTTATGATATTCCTCCACAACTTACTAGATCTTCAACCAAAATATCAAATAACTCCAAAACAAAATTTAAAATCCATATGTCCAAACCAGGACTTTGGATTTATTAAATTCTTCCCAAATCCCTTGAATCTATTCCTTAGAGACTGAAGATTCAATATTTCATTTCATCTCATAATAAAAAAAATAAAAGTGTCAAATGAACTGCATTTTTTCTCCTCTATGTGATGCTTTTGGAGCTTTGTAGTGAGATTGAAATAATATCTTCCCCGACAAAGACAAGTCACTAAAAGAGGAAAGTTTAATGCTGTCCACAGAATCTAACTCCCATATGGTGTTCCTTGTAATCCACATATTTAAGGAAAAAAGTAGTAATGTTTTCATATACTTCAAGACAAATTTCTTGGTTCTCTAGACACCATTTTTTTTCTTTGAAATCTAATAAATCATGCTTCCTCCTCTCTAAAGGATTCATATTTTCTAATTATGCATTAGAAAAGACACCATCAACATTTTGAAAAAATACCTCTTCTATATGCTCTTTTGTAATGCCCCCCAGGCTATCAAATGGTCTTAGGGACATATAACTATCTCTCTAATGGTAACCATATAACTTTAGCACATAGGGTTGGTCAAACAAATACTTGATTTCATTATTCATGATTTAATTTTGACAAAATCCCGTTAATTACCAATGAATTAAAATGAATTCAATAACTATTCCAAAAAAAATCCAAGGGATGGGGAAGCTTATAAACATCATATAACATCATGAAACCTTCAATCCAATCCCTACCAGATATGATAACCACTTCTAAAGGCTAATTATTCTTATTCACAGTTAACTAGTAATTAAGGTGTTAATTACGACACTTAACGACACTTAGTGCGCAAATGATGACACTTATCACAAATTCAGTTGTTTAAAAAATAACCATATATTATCAATCCCAATGTATTTATAATAACATATAACAACATATAAACAATGTCTAATTACCAAAAATAAAATAATTAATCATGGTAATTACGAAAGAGAGTCCACAAGACTAGTTAACTAGTTTTCCAATATAAGTAGTTAGTCTTGCGTAAAATCAAATTGTAACCATGCCATTAAACCAAGAAGCAATCCTACATCCACTAAAAAAATATTTAAGTGTGCACTCCATTTTAAAGGTTTATTTGTAGATCATTCCAATTGCACATAAGGTGATATTGGCCATCAATTCCAATAAAACTAGTTGACATTCACCACAATGAATTGAGTTTAAATAACTGAATCAAAATGAAATGCATGCAGAAGTAAAGGCTAACACTTGATAAGTATCCACCTATGAAACAACAACATTTTATAAACAGATCACATGGCTGTAGCATTTCGTTTTTACGAAAACATAGATTTCAATCCACGACTAGTTATCAATTTTCACTGCAATGTACCTAGTTTCCAATTTAAATTTCCAAATTCCAAATAAAGAGGAATATATGACTATCTTAGATAATGGAAAGAATATAAGGAGCCACATACATTCATATGGATGTATCTTTCCTCCCATATACACTCCATTAAATAACTCACAAAACTAGCTAATTCTACTCATCCAAATTGACTAGTAATTCTAGGAATCGCTAGAAAAATTAAATCCACAGCTCATAGAATCATTCAAATTCCATTCCAAATATAAATAAAATGTTTTATATATCATAACATAGGTATATATTATTTTAAAATTTCGTCAAACAGTTCATATGCAAAGTCACAAATCTACACAAAACAATTCCATTGAAGGAGCTAGAAATTGGAAAATTGATCTAGAATTTCAGAAGAAACTTCCCAAAAGATATCAAGAAGATTTACCCTCACATTATCACACAAATTTAAAGTGAATTTACCATACATAAGCATAAAATAACACCCAGGCATATTTATAAACACTTCATGTTCCAAGTCTCCAAACTATGCAAAACAATCCAATTGAAGAATTAGTTTTCGAATAAAAGGTAGAAGCATCAAAGACAAGTGCATTAAACCATTCCGAGGATACCAAAAAATAAAAATAAACATGATATCATGAAAAGGGCCAGAAATATCGGTTCTGTAGCAGAGGTTCCAAAGAATATTTTCCTCAAAAAATTTGTGCACAAAATCCCAAAAACTAGTTTCCAATTCCTTCATAAAATTTACTTGCATAAATAGATTGAATTCCATGAGAAATTTATTCCACAAATAGCTCATAAATTTCATAAAAAATTTCATGTAAATACATAAATCAATAATATTAGATCCAAATAAATTAAATAAACATGAGATAAATCACTTATCTTTTCCAAATACGCAAGCGGAATCGACCGTGCCATGTTCCACCCAACCGTAGACCCAATGCAAGACAAAAATTACTTTGAAATGGTCACCCCCAAGATGGAACCATGATTCCAAAAGAAAGTGTGCATTCAACCAAAATTTCTCTCAATAAATCAGTCCAACCACAATCCAATGGAAAGTATGACATCTACTTCCATTCTAGGTCAATTCCAGTGGCTCCAGGACAATGGTCCAACCATAACTCAATGGAAAGTAGCACTTCCAATCAAGGGAAATTCTAGTGGCTCCAGGAAAAATACCAGTGGCTATAGAGTAACTCAACTTGGGAATAGGATCAACATGGATATCATACCAAGAGCGGTAAAGTCAAACCACAAGTTCCAAACACAAGCACAAGAGCAAAATCATGAACTGACATACAAGTGTGACTTTCAACACAAGAAAATAAAATTCCTTCATGAGCAATTCGAATTGGGAGAGAGAGGGATACATGAATGAGAGTTACATTCCAAAAATATAAAATAGGAGTTACACATCAAGTGGCTACATGAAGAGGCAAACTAATCCAAATCATGATGGCACACTAGGTGAGAGAGGGACTCCAATCCTCAAATAAAATTAATCTCAAGGTAAATAAAACCAAGGAGTAACATTACACATGAGCGTACATAACCAAGAGGGTCCATCAAGTACATAAGAAGGGTGTACAACATCAACATAGTCTCAACACACATAGGTAAACACATTTCCACAACCCCTTGCTCATAACATCATGGTTCCTCATACTCTCTTTTGTGGCAAAGTTTTCCCGATTGTTTTCGTTTTATTAATTATTTTATAAGTTCAACATAATAAAAATAATAATAATGTGCAAACCATAGTCCAGGAACCTTGTGCCACTATGTCCAACATAACAACAACAATAATATGTATAGGGTATCAACAAGAGGGTATTACATCTTCAATTATTACAAGGTCCCCTTGCTTTTCCCCCCCCCCCCCCCTTCTGTCCCACTCCCCCACAATCCGCTTTGGAGATTTAAGATCATTTGAAAATTGCAGCATGGTTGGTTGAGCCAAAATTGAGTCTATTGATTTCCATTTCGAGTGTATGAGCGCTTTGAAATATTCTTCCCCTATCCATTCATGATTACACTTAAATGGACATGATGGCTTGACATCAAATTGTAGCAAAAATAGGACGGTGATCTGATCCACCTCCTAACGTGTTGACACACTTTAATCGATAGGGGTTCACTCCACAAATATTTCAACACCCATAAAAGCAATATCAATAAAAATTGACCCAAACATGTTTTACCCTATCCAACAACACTTACAAAGCAGATGCAGTCTCACCCGAGATGTCTAAGGGAGGGCTGCAGGAACCACGTTTCCACAAAAGGAAGAGGACTTGCACACTATGTTGTACTCTATCGTAGGGTTATTCATAGATCCAGGGATTGACACATATCATTCATGAGAGATACTTATCATAATTCACAATAAACTTAGAAATCATAGTAACATCATTTAGATTAACTTAACGAAGACATCGACATATATTAACCCCATGGACACTACAAGACTTCACATCATTCAGATTCAAACATGTAAGATCATAGGTTGCACCATCATTGAGTTCACAAGTTGAACATATATGCAGATAAAAATATAGGAATTTGATCATCAACATCATCCTTATATTATTTCCAGAACACCTCGAAACAAACAAGCATTCCTTGGTCGAATAGCCTCATACAAAAAATTACATTCTTCCTTAGATCGATAACATGATCGATCACATATAAGCAGATTCAAGACTCAAAAAGTTCTCTCTGATGATCCTCCTTCAATTCATTGATCATCTAATGACTCTACTCCTAATTCTACTTATAGGCTTGAGCCGTTACAAAATGATCCACTTAGGTCGACTTTCTAACTAGTTTTGACCAAAACTTCTAACTAATTCGACCAAAATGACCACACTTGTCAGTATCTTCCTCCACATAGTTGAATCTTCCACCTGTCTATGTATTCCTTGTCACATATTGCACATCTTATCCCCTTTCCAACATGCCCCCCAAAAAAACTTGTGGCTCTTCCTCAAGCCACGTTAGCTGGAAATTAATGGTGCATCCAACTTTGTCCTAAATTCTACGTAGACAATTTTGACTTCATTGACAACTACTTTGACCTTCGCTTTGATTGTTCCACACTGATCCACTTCTTGCTTCATAGGGTGATCTTCGTTCATTTTCTTGACTGTGGTTAAGTATTCCTTTGTCTTCATGACCTCTTCCATTTCTCTAATTGCCACTTTCTCTGCTGCACCATGCAGTTCATCTAACTGTGTCGATCTCCTCTAATGTATGGTATGTGCCTTATTGACCCACTGTTGTAGCTCCTTAAGCTCCCCTTCCTGGGTCACCTGCGTGAGTGGGGGAATCCCTTTGAAAGATACCCACAAATATGATAATTGTGCTTCTTATTTCTTGATTTTTGCTTCCATCTGGTGTAGCTACTTGTCCTACACCAAATTCCCCCAATACTTGGTGATCTCCTCTGAAATTATGTGAACCATCTTCTTGCTCTCCACAAGTTCTGTTGTGGTATATTCAATGACTCCTCTTCTTTCTACGCATTAGAGGAAATTTCACCTCAAAATGGGCCTCCTAAGGAAACGTAATAAAAAAATAGTTAAAATAAGAAAATAATATTTATTAATTTTGGAGGAAGAAAAGAAAAAACTATTTTTTTGTTTGTATTTTCGACATATCTCCCTGTGTTTTTACTCAAATTTCAATCTGGATAGCTCATTGGATGCGGAATTCAATTCCACATCCAATACATGCCTCATTATGGTTTTTTTTTTAACAAAAATGGAAAAGAGAATTATATTAACAGGCTGTGCACAGCCATTCATTACAGCAGAAGGAGGAAAGTAAATGCCGGCAGTTCAAGATTTCTGCATAACTGGAATGTCTGAAGAGTTTCCCATAAAACATAGCATGTGGTATTTTCATGATTACAAAATATCTGGGTAGTATATACCCTCACAAACTGGCTATAGAGCAGGATGCAAAAAAACATAATCCATACAAAAAAGAAATGATAAACCAGAGACAAACTTAAATGCCTTTCATTTCCTGAGGCTGCAGAACCGATTCTTCTTCCTCCATGGGTTGATCAATTGCTTCGTTGACTCCCTTTACCCTACTTTCCTGGTTCATTGAGATGAACTTCTCAAAATCTTCTTCTATACGTTCAACCCGTCCCAGCAGCTCGCGCATGTTGCTCTCTATATCATCAGTTCTGGCACCCAGGTTACTAATATCCAGCGATGTGCGACTCACAGACTCCCCAATTCCTTTAATTTCCTTGGCCATTTCCTTATTTTCCATCACCCCTACAGCTGTCATCTCGTGCAGCCTTCGAAGATTTTTCTTTATGTCCATAATCCCTGCATTATCCCCGTAGTGAGCCATCCCTCGATTGTCAATCGAAATAGCAATTCTGGAGAACTGAATGTGCAGAAGATAATCTGAACTGTCCTGGTTCTCGCCCCAGCTCCTTGAAGAAGCCTTCCGAAGGTCGAATATTTCTTGTTGCAGGGCGGAGATAGTCAGGCTGTCTGAACAATACAATGTTCCCAAGGCGTCTTTCTGCCAGCCAGAACATTGATAGCCAAAAACCCTGTCCAGATTGTCTTCTCGAAGAGGGGAAGTGTCAACTTGGCTACCGGTACCCTAGAAGGCTGTAGGATAACAGCAATTACATCAAAGGAAGGAAGACAACGCGATACGCTCTTTAACAAAAGCCCAAATTAGGGGGAACACATGCCAGGGAATTCCTAGCAGTCTTCCACCCTCCACTCCGGCTACCACATTCAGCAGAAAATTCACAGAACCAGGAGAGTCGTGACCCAAATCCAAAATGTTACAATGAGACAAGTCTGAGCTATGGAGCGGCATAATGAATAGGATGGAGAGCCAACGATCGTGCGGGAGGAGAGGGTAATAAATTGAAGGCCTGTGAGTCTTTAATTCACCTGGAGCCAAGGGGGAGGGATCAGTCCACGCGGCCTGTGAAGGAGGGCATACAGGACTTAACATTAAAAGCGAGAAGCCGCCAGGGAGAGAGATGATATGATGGCCAGTTGGAGCGGGGTTGATGAGGAAAGAGAGGAGAGGGGCGGAGGGAAAGGGGAGAAGGAAGGGGGGAAAGAAGGGGAGGATGCTAGGTGTGAGGGGGGGGAAAAAGGCCAACGGGAGATAAGGAAAAAAGATCAAAAAAACACCAATGTTGTTTGCCAAAGTTTAAAGACTTCTCTTTAGAGTTTTGCTTGAAAGGACGAGGAGAAGTATGAAAGCTTCTTGTCATGGAATGAATTTCAGAGAGGGAGGACCATCATCCTGACTGTAGAGGCCTTGTGAGAGCCTGGCACCTATGTTAGCCATGGTATCAACTTCCTTATTGTTGTGACGAAGAATGTGATAAATCTCAGAGGAGTGAGGCAAGAGATGCTTAGCTTTTTTATATAATCGACGACATTTAATGTCTCTTGAAGGATATCCATTAATCATCTTATAGATGACGTGCCTAGAGTCTCCAAATATCAGGACCTTACAGAGCTTTTTGTCTCGAATGAGTTGGAGACCCTGGAGAAGTGCCATCCATTCGGCTTCATTGTTGGTTCTAGAGCCTAAGCCCCAAGCGAATCTTTGCTCCACTTGTCCCCCGGGATCCAACAAGATCCCACCCGTGCCTGCCACCCCTGGGTTACCTTTCGATGCCCCATCGAAAAAGAAGGAGTAATAATTCTTATCCCTGAGCCAGGACTGAAAGTCTTTGGTGGAAAGCCGAATTTCCCATTGGAGAGTGCTACAGGGAAGACTTGGTCTTTCGAGAACAATTTTGGACTGAAGGGAGCTGTTCTCTTTGAGGAAAAGTTTGCACCAAATGTCATAAGGGTCTGAAATAGACTCTTGCCAAGGGTAACTGATGTTGCTTGAAGCAAATTTTTCAGCTATCATTCCTATGGTTTTTGCTGCAATGCGAACTGGAACAGCCTTTTGCTCCTTGAAGATGGCACGATTTCAGGCCAACCATAATTGCCAGCAGAGATTTTTTGGAATGGATGCCCAAAGATGAATTAGAATTGGCTTCTTGGTCAGAGATCCTGGAAACATATTGGCCCAATCTTTAAAAAGCTGAGCTGCATTAACTGGGAGATCTCGAAGAAATTCCTTGGGAAGGACCATTTTCCAAACAGTCAAGGAGACTTTACATTGGAGAAAAAGATGGCTGGAGGTCTCTTCTGCAGAATTACACAAGGCACAGCGCGATGGTCCTAGGATGCCTCTTTTTCTTAGGTTTTCAGCGGTTAAGAGCTTGGTATGCAGGAGAAGCCAAATAAAATTGTTGACTTTGGGTATGCTATCGGGCTGCCAAACCTTTTTCCAGATTTTATCTGCCATTATCTGTTCCATGGAAATTATTTTGTATCCTTCTTTTACAGTGCACTGCCCGGATTTCCCCAACCCAACCGATATTTAGCTAAGAGACTCGATGGGGATGATCCATGCAGGGAGGAGAGGAAGAGGCCGGCCGCATTTCTCAGGTGTTCTGGTGGAGAGAGCTCTTTCCACCCAATCCATTGGCCTTCCTCATCCCATCGAGAAAGATAAAAAAGCGATAGGATATTCTGCTCTGTCATCCATTCAGAGAAAGGGCCCAAGCCTGGAACAGAAGATCGTGGGCGATGCGCTAAGATGCTGCTGCTCCAGATGTTTATTTTTTTCCCATTGCCGGGAATCCAATAGCAATTTTCTTTGATTGTGTTGAATGAAGCCTTGCACAGCTTCCACATAGTGGTGCCTTTCCCTTTCCATTCTCCGTCCAACATTTTTGTCCTTGGCTTCTTTATGTATTTTTTCCTGAGAACCTCCTTCCACCATTCCTTCTTTCCTTTGACCAATCTCCATATCAATTTGGCTCCCATGGCTTTGCTGGTGAACTCCGGATCTCTGATGCCTAGCCCCCCATGACTCTTTGCACACTTGATAATTTCCCATTTGACCAAATGGAACTTCTTTGTTTGAGTTTTTCCTCCCTGCCAGAGGAATTTTCTGATTTCTTTACTAATGCTGGTGATGACCTTCTTCGGGGCTAGGACCATCGAGCTCGAGTAAATGGGCTAGGATGAGAGAATGGATTGGATAAGGACTGTCTTTTCGGCCAGGTTTAGCCATCTTGTCCCCAAGGATTGAGTTTTAGCTTTGATTTTCTCAATGACCGGATTCCACATTGAAGAGGTCAGGGAATTTTTGACTACAGGAATGCCCAGGTAATTGAAGTGAGTCCAGTTTGGATTGGCTTTAATTTGCAGGATTAGGGAGATACTGCGGAGAATGGGGGAAGGACAATTCCAGCTATAAATTTGACATTTATTTTTATTTACTGAGCTCCTTGAGGTTTGGAGGAAGAGATCCAAGGGATTTAGGAAGTTTCTAGCAATCTGAGTGGAAGCTATACCGAGAAAGATGGAATCATCAGCAAACAGAGCGTGATTGATAGGAGGCACTCCATTCCTAAAGGAAAGTCCTGGCAGAGAACCTTCAGAAAGGAGCCTAGACAACCTTCTGCTGAGGGAGTCAGTGACCAGAATGTAAATAAAGGGAGAGAGCGGACAGCCTTGCCTCACCCCCCGAGAGGCTTTGAAGAATTCAGTGGGCCTGCCATTGATAAGTGGGGCTATCCAAGGGGAAGAGATGCAGGCTTGAACTTGTTTAATGAAGACAGGGGGGAAGCCAAACCTTTCCATCACCATGACAATGAAGGAATGTCTCAGTCTGTCGAAGGCGTTGGCCAGGTCCAACTTGATGGCCATCCCGGGCTCTCTTCGTTTGGTGCTTGAATGGATCGCCTCTTGCACTAAGAGGATATTATCACTGATATGCCTACCAGAGACGAAGCCACCTTGATTGGGAGAGATAAGGGTGGGAATGACTTGTTTGATCCTCAAAGACAACACTTTCAAGAAAATTTTATAGGAAGCATTGCATAAGGAAATGGGCCGAAATATTTTGACTGATGATGGCTTAGAATCTTTAGGAATTAGAGCTAGAAATGTGGAGTTGGTGGCACCTCCCATGTTTCCTTTGGCCATCCAGGTTATTAGGCACATAAGGTCTTTCTTAACAAGGGGCCAGAAGGACCGATAGAAGCAAATAGGGAAGCCGTCCGGGCCTGGGGCCTTATCTGGATGAAAGCTCCAGATGGCTTTTTTGACTTCTTCCTCCAGGATGGGGGATTCAAGATGGGATTTCGTTTGGGGGCTAATAAGGGAGGGAATATCAGAGGCCATTTCTTCCAAAAGATAGCGAGGAACTTGCTCCTCCTCATTATATAAATGCTCAAATAAATTTTTTACCTCTGTACTGATGGCGGCTTGCCCTTGTATGACCTGGCCTTCTTCATTTTTGAGTTCTCTAATTGTGTTCCAGCGCTGCCTGTACCTGCACTGGTTTTGAAAAAATTTTGAATTCTGGTCTCCCCCTTTGAGCAACAAGACACGTGATCGAAGTCTCAAATCCTCTTCGATTTGCCGTAGAATTTTCTGAAGTTTGATTTCCAACTCCATTTCTTTAATGGGGTGTTCCCTAGTGACCGAGCAAACCTCCATTTCTGCATGCAGTCATTCCATTTCTGTCAAGATGAAATCTTTTTGCTTGGTGGGTTCTTGATAATGGGTTTTAACCCAATCCTTGAGGGCCGCTTTCACCCGTTTAATCTTTTGTTCCCATGTGAAGGCTGGCGTACCTGGGATGAAACCACTCCAAGATTTGACAATGATTTCCTTAGCTTCTTCCAATTCCAGCCATAAACGATTGAAACTAAAAGGAAGAGGCCCCAGATTTTCGTCTGGTGGGAAGAAAAGACAAATGGGCTTATGGTTTGAAACCGCTGAATGCAGGAGTTTAACATCCGGGATAGAGCGAAGCAGATGAGAGCTAACCAAGAACCTATCAAGGCGGGCAGCAATATGCCCAGGGCCCACGCGTTTGTTACTCCAAGTATAAACGCCGTTTTTGGGGATGATGTCTATGAGATTCCATTGAGATATGAGGTCTTCTAGACGCTCCCCAAAAGGATCCCTAACCTTGGATCCTCCCCTACGCTCTGCTGCCGAAATGGTAGTATTAAAGTCCCCTGCGATATAGCAAGGAAGGAACTTTTTATCCTCACACTGCTCCTCTAAGGATGTCCAGAAGCTATCTTTGTGCGCATTCAGGGTTGGGCCATAAACATTTCCAACCCAAAACTGTTCTTTGCATTCTTTATTTTCAAGTTTCATAAAAAGCCAATTTCTATTTTCTATGGCAGAAATAAATTCAAACTTATCTGTGTTCCACCAGCATAGGAGGCCTCCAGAAGCTCCAAGGGCGTTGGTGGCTATACCATTTCCTTTTGGCCAGATGCTTTTAATGGCCGCTATGCTGTCTTTGGCAGATTTTTTAGTCTCCTGGATAAGGAGGATTGAAGCTGAGTCCATGGATTTGAATCTTTTTATTACTTCTATTTTTTGCAAACTACCCAATCCTCTACAGTTCCAGGAGACTATTTTCATTATTTCTTATGCTGTTTGAGGGCCCTTTCTTTCTCCTTTCTTTCTTCCTCCGCACTCATGAGATATTTGCTTGCTTGTGAGGATTTAACCAGGAAGTCTAGATTAGACTGCTTACCAGCCGCCTTTTCCCTTGCTGCCTCCTGCTCGCGAATGACTTTGTTAGATTTCCTTCCCTTCCTAGAGAGTGGTTCTTGTTCTTCTATAGAGGTATCTGTCATTTCCTCTGTGCTTGCTTTTGCCTTAGATCTAGTGATAGAACCTTCGGAGATAGTCTCCATCTCTTTCCTGCCTTTGGAGAATTCAGCTGCTTCTTCCTGTGATTTTTGGGGCTGAACAACTGTTTCTGGGGCTTCATAGACCTGGTGCCTCACCTGAACAGGGTCGTCTTCTTGAGTCTCTGGATTCTCCACGAGATTTTCTTCTTCCTGCGTCTCTACCTCCAAGGTCGCAAACTTGTTTCTGGGGGGGCTCTTTGTCGTGGGGGTTTGCTGTCTTTGAGGCTTGGCAGCCTTTTTCCCATTTGCAATATTCCAACCCTCGCTGGTAGGATTTTCCGGGAGGGGTTTCTCTGGCTTCTTCGGGTAGGACTTGGCAAAATGGCCGTATTCATGGCAATATTTGCACTTGAAAGGTATTTGTTCATAGTCTACTGTTTGAAGATGATTCCACCCGTCAATAGAGAGCATTATAGATTCTGGAAAACCCTTTTCTAGGTCAACTTCAACACATATTCGGGCACAGGAAAACATTGGGGCTTTCGGCTCAGACTTATCCACATATTTCCCCAGAGTGTTTCCTATTGCTTGAAAATCCTCATCATTCCAACAGTGAAGGGGAAGGTGGGGGAGCTTTACCCACACTGGGACGGCTTTTGGAATGTCCTTCTCAAGATTAAAGGATAGATCCCATTTGTTCAGATACATTCCTCGGGGGCCCATAAAGTATGGGCCATTCCTGAAGATTAGATCTCGGTCCTCCTTCTTTTCAAAAATGAAGGCAAAATACCCTTTTCCGCAGAAGATTTGTTGAACTTCTCCCTGTATTAGGGTTCTCCAGTTTTTGTTCAGCCAAATCTCCACAGATCGGGGGGAAGGCCATAGTCCAGTGAACAGACCGATTAGGCCCTTTTCAGAAAGAGTAACTGCCTTTCTTTTAGAAGCCACAGAGCTGAGCTTGACCTCTGGGACATCTGCAAGCTTGACGAATCTAGAGGTCGAGGCCGCAGAAAATGAACGCGGGGAAGGGCTGCCACAATGTTTTGGAAACGATCCTCGAGGGAGGCAGGGTCGGGCGGATCCATCACAGAGCCGCCGACCAGCGAAGCGCCCACGGCGAGGTAGGTGCGCGCTCGAAACCCTACCCTCTTTCTTCACGAGAGCTCAGAGCGCTACAGATTTTTTGCCTCATTATGGTTCAATACATGCCTCATGGTATATTATTATAGCCTTCATTCCTCCTGTGCGAATGATTTTGACCATCATTTCCAAATCCCTTGAAGATTGACCAATTTCTTTGTCGATTATGCAAATCTAACGGTCCGATTTCTCCATAAATGAGTATCATTCCCACTTGCGTTTTCGCCCGTCAGGTTTAATTTCTGCATTTATTATCTATTTCGACCATGTCGTTCCTTGTTCGATATCGCTAAGTTCCAAGTGTTGCTGTAATTTGTTTTTTTCTTTTATGTCGACCCATTTTGCTGCAATTTGATTTTTTGTTTAGTTTCGTTTAGTTTAGTTTTTTTTTGTTTTTTGCACGGCGATTAGAAGTGGTGCCGCACCTTGATATCCTGATAGGGATTTATACTGCTTCCATTTACTAGTTTTGGTAGCAATTCTCCATCTAACTGTTGTAGTTGTACCACCCCTTCGTCGATTATGAAATCAATGACATAAGGTCCTGACCAACATTAGAGGAAATTTAAATTTAAAATAGGCCTTGCAAAAATAATACAAATTCCATGTCATCATGTATTAGCCAATCAAAATGCTTTAAAATTAAAAAAGGGAGCACCTCTTAAATAAATTTTTAATATAAATTTGGGGATAGGTATCATAAAAAAACTACTTTTTTTGTTCGTATTTTTGACATATCTCCCTGTGTTTTTAATCAAATTTCGATCGGGAGAGCTCTCTTTTCCAGGGCTCACTCCTCTCTAGGACTGACCACTAAGGCTTCTCTTGGATTAACCTATCTACCCTGCCTCAGCCTTCCTTGTGAAATAAAAGTGATAAATTAGGAAAGTGCAAACATAACCTATCAAGGTGGAAAATGAAGTAAGCAACGAGTACCCACGCGACATAATTTTGATGGGTCCCGCTACCCCAAAAACAAGAAATACCTAAAAAAATGTGATGATGATGTCATCATCATGTTTTTTCAGGTATTTCTTGTTGTTGGGGTAGCGGGGCCCATCAAAAGTATGTCGAGTGGGCACTCGTTGGATGCGGAATTTAATTCTGCATCCAACAAGCTCTCCTTATCGAAATTTGAGTAAAAACACAGGAGATATGTCGAAAATACGAAAAAAAAAGTAGTTTTTTCTTTTCTTCCTCCAAAATTAATAAATATTATTTTATTATTTTAACTATTATTTTATTAATTTTCCTTAGGAGGCCCATTTTGAGTTGAAATTTCCTCTAATGTTCATTTGTAGCTTACTTGGTTGCTTCACGAACTTGTTGTCATGTAGGAGAATCATATATCCATGCTGAAAGTACTTTTATTTTACATGGCGGTTGTGTCGTGCCTTCTGTCAATCCTTTTCTACTTGCTGCTAGAAACCGCCGATGAACCGATCCTCTTTGAGCTGCAACAATTGCGTCATGCATTCTTCAAATGCTCCTTCATCACTCATTCCTGTTGCTTCCACTATGCATAGGCTGGGAACAATGTACTCCATCGAAATTACCACTTCTTGTCCATAAACGAGCTTGAATGATGTTTGTCCTATCAATCTCTTACATCTTGTCATGCGGGCCCATAATATTGTAGGGATTTTCATATCCCAATTATCATGTTTTGCGTTGTATACCTTTGTTAGTGCATGTTCCAATACCTTGTTGAATTGTTCGAATGTTCCATTCGCTTGAGGGTGATATGGAGTACTATTCTTGTGCTGGATCTGAAATTCCTCAGTCATTATGCTAATCCTTTGATTGACAAAGTGACTCCCTTGGTTTCTCATCAGTATCTTGGGGAAACCAAACTAAGTAACCACATTGTCGAATAGGAAACTGGATGCTTTCACAGCTGTACAATTCATCACTCGTGCTACTTTTTCCCATCGTGTCAAGTAGTCTATCACAGTGATGATATATTGCGCACCTGTTCATTTTCCTGGAGGATTGAAAGGTCCCAAAAAATCCACCGCCCATTTATCAAATGGTTGTAGCGTTATTTGAGTTACTAGTTGCATCTCATCCTGTCATGATGGCTTACCTGTCCTTTGATAGACACGAAATATTTTAGCATTATTTGAGTTACTAGTTGCATCTCATCCTATCATGATGGCTTACCTGTCCTTTGATAGACACGAAATATTTTAGCATAATCTGCGGCATCACTGTGCATTGTCGACCACCATAAACCAACTCAGAGTATATTTCTAGTGGTTGCACGACCTCCATAATGTCCTCCTACAATTCCATCATGCGCTTCTGCCAATATTCTCTCTTGCTCATGTGATAGAACATATTGACATAGAATTTCATCCGACCCCATTTTGTAGAGCTGCCTTGCGATTAGCTGCAAATCTGCATCTTCGATGACCAATTACTTCCTCTGAATCATGGTGAATTCCTCTGGTGCTTTGCATGTCATCAAAAATTGGATAATTTTCTCATAATGGTCATCCACCATTCTGATCTTAAACAACTCCACATCGGGTAGGCCATCCTCGATTCTTCTTGGCTCTTCACCTATCTCTATCCTTAACAAATGATCAGGTCCTGCATTCAACCATCCTAGATTCACAATGATATCAAAGTCAAACTCTTGTAATAGTAGTAACCATCGACAAATATTCCCCCCAACAGATGCTTGTTAACTAGGTACTTCAGTGCTGAGTGGTCTGTAAACATTTTGAAATGTCCTCTCAACAGGTAATGGAGGAATTTTTGTAATGCATCCACCATTGCCAATCCTTCCCTCTCTGTTGTTGTGTAGTTTCTTTCCACAGTAGACAACTTTTGATTTGGGAATGCGATTGGGCGATCGATCACTCCTTCCCTTGGTTGAGCCAGAATGAATCCCAATGCAACTAATGAAGCATCGACATGGACGTGAAACTCCTTGGTCCAATCCAGAAAGACTAATATCGGTGATGCGACCATTTTATTGTTCTAGAGTATTAAGGCTTCTTTGACATTCATTGTTCCATTCAAACTTTTTGTCCTTCTTAAATAGTTTCTCCATTAGTGTTGTAATCATTGCGTAACCCCTTATGACCTTCCAGTAATATCTAGTGTGACCCACCGTCACCCTTATCTATTTTACCGTCGTTGGTGTGGGTAGGTCTATAATTACCACAATATTGGCGGGATCGACCATTATACCTTCATTGCATAAAATATGTCCCAATAAAATCCCAAACGAAGCACAAAATACACACTTATTTAGATTCAACGAGTTCTAATGATGTCGACATCTTTCTAGCATCAATCGAAGGTTCGTAGTGTGTTATTTTATCACCCCATAGAAGGTTTAGTCATCAATATAAATTGTCAGGAATTTATGAATGAATTCCTTAAACGTAGTGAAAAATATCCTTGAAAAAATCGCAGGTGTGTTCTTGAGGCCAAACGACATCACTGTGTACTGAAAAAATCCCCATTATGTTATGAAAGTGGTCTTGTGCCTATCCTCCTTTGCAATTCTTAACTGGTGGTAGCCTAAACATATTTTCATGAACGAATAGATTTATTTCCCTCCGACACCTTCCAATACTTCGTTAGTGAATGGTGTTAGGAACAGATCATGAAGACTTGCGCCATTCAACTTACTTAGGTTGACAGAGATCCAAATTTCCCCCATCTTTTTGTCTTGTACAACCATCGGACTGATCCACTCTGACTCTTCAACAGGTTCGATAATTCAAGCATCCATCATCCATTCTAGTTCGACTTTGTCGTGTTCCTTGTATCGCAAGTTCAATCTATAAGGTTGTTGCTTCACTAGTTTCACATCTGGCTTTAGAGGGATTTTCATTTATTCCAAGTCATATGAAATACCTTTCATCTTAGTAAATTTTGTTGAAAATAAATCTTGGAATTCATGCAGCAGGCCAGTGATCTTCGCCATAATTGCCTCATCCCAATAATCCCCAAAATTACCAAATTTCGGATCCTCTATCATCCCAATATTGACATTTATTATCTCGAGTGGTTGTTTTACTTTGTTGGATGGTATTTATGGTACTGCGATATCCCAAATTCCCTCTGATTCTGAGATTTTGAAAACTCTTGGATCATCCTCATCGTCAGGATCTCCTGTCACATTGTAGTATTTCGACATTAATTGTGTTACCGACGTCTCCTACGACGCCGTTGGTAAATGTTGTCCCTCTTTACTGTTGTAAAATAGAGCTTATATTTTAATTGTCAATCCGGAATCGTAAGACTTAGAAGCACATCCAAAATCTATGAACTTAGATCTAGACTAGTTTAAAACACACTATGCTTTGGATTTGGACCTAGAATTATTTGAATGTTGTAAGCTAAGAAATACTAAACTTCCTTACGGAAAGTGTATTCATTATAATTCTGAAACACATCAACACATAAAATATTCTAAAACTAAAACATCAAGACCATAAAAACAATCTGCAACATTGCTACTTCATTGTTGAAAGCAGGAAGACATCAAATTCTTTAACAAGAAGTCAGTTCACAATGTGTTTGGATACTTGACCAACTAAATATATTCTCCAATGAAAACATAGGGCTGGAAACAACCTACAATAATTCAACAAAAAAACATACTACTGTCAATCAGCTAAAACCTACTTGCATCACATAGAATGAAATTCAACTGTAAATTGTAGTCTAAATCAAACACTATAGAAAATATCAAAACATACCAATACGTAATGATGAAATAAATGAGTGCGCAGGCTTGGAAGAGGGGGCTCTCCACTGCTTCTCTCACACACATAGGTAGGTTCATAGAACTATTAACACTTAACTCAATCCCACAACATATAAAAATGGACACATACAACTATTCGAAGTCTGAAGTATTTATTTCAAACGCAGATATTCACCATTCACTGGATGACAATTACATAAAAGGTTCAAGTATTTATATTGAATGTTTAAAACTATAAATTCTATAATCCTGGTAAACTATTAATGACATCTCACCATTATCATTAAGATCATTCTCCAGATCCACGAAAAATAGGAAAAATCCATGCAAAATCGGAACTACCTTGTTTTTGTGCTTAATGGTAGCGCAGGTGGTTTGCTTTGACCAACGTTGACTCGACACCTGTGAAACCTGTTTCATGAATTCGCTAGCAATTAATCCATCCCTTGGCATCAAGGATTCTTCTGAGTGTTTCATATTGCACCCAACTATCTTGCAAATATCCAAAGCTAGGAGCATTTACGGGAAGTTAGCCAATTCTGTAATTTTATTAAAATTAAAATTTAAATGCTTTAAAAATTACAAAATTCAATTCATTAAGAGAAACAACAATTATACCTTAGTTTATTGAATTTCAAGGCCTTATGGATGAGACATGAAGGTTTATGGATGAAATATAAAGGATTAAGGAGATGTCTTGAAGGATTATGGAGTAAAATAGGTATAAAAAATAGTGTCCAACATCTCCGCCACGAGGAAGTTATTGCATGTCCTCATGCACAAAAAGTATTTCCAAAACTGAACCTGCATATCCCCATGCAAAAAATTGTTGTTGTACTAATGCTATTGGTCATCTGACATCTTCGCTGTCTGTGATGATGCATCTACACTAGCCTGAGATGTATGAACGACTCTCAATCTCTGATATTCTATTTTGAATGTTCTCTTTTACTGATACCATTTATATGCTTGTTCGGAGATTTGAATGTTTTGAACTTTAAGAATTCTATTTTTATTCCTCAATTTCTCATTTTCTAACTCGAATTCCTTCATTCTCAATTCTAACTTCTCAATCTTTTTGTTGTTCTTGGAAGAATTCTTCTTTTTCATATTTATCGTAGGCTGTTCAAAAATAATGTCCATCCCAAATTCCTCATCTTTGCACTTAAGTTCTTCATTCTCCTGCTCTGAATACTTTTTCTCTTCCTTTTCTGTGGCTTGTTGCTCAAAGACATGAGAAATGATGGTTGTATCCTCATTATTTTGCTCTTTTTTGTCAGTTGGAGTGTTTTCAACTGTCTGAATATCTATTTCCATTATCTCTTCTGCAGTTTGTTGTGTAAAGATGATATTCGCTTCTTCATTATTTTGCCCAATCTCACCTGTTAGACTTTATTCTTGACTTTCCAAGGATTGAATGTATGCAATATTCTTTTGCTGTACCTCATCATCATGTTCTGGTCCTTTCTTCTTCTGAACTTGCTGTCGTTTCCTTGGTCTTCTTTCATAAGTGGTGATGATCTTATCTTTTTCTTGGAATTCCTTTTCTTCTTTTACCATGCTCCTTGTTCTCATTCTTCTCTTAGGCTATTTTGAACTTGTTGCCTTAGAGTTCTGTATTTCATCATGAGTGTCAGTTATCATTAATACTTCATTTTCCTTCAAACCCTTCTCAAGAAACTCTTCTGGTTCTTCAAATTCATTAAGAATTACAAATTGCTGCCATGCCAAGTTTTGTTTTTGTAATTCTTGTGTAATAATCATCTTGATGAGTCCACAGTGGAAAATGATTGTTGTAATGTCTTCCACACATTTTTGAACAGCTTTAGCCATATTAGAGAGGCTCTTAACAAAAAATAGGGTATATTAATCTCACAGTCACCCCTCAAATGCTGCATCAAATTAATGTGATAGAGGTATATGACATTGAATCTGCCTTCACAAGTAATAAATTTCTGGATGACATAAGCTACTTCATCCCACGGATGAATCAACCAACTCCTTGTTATTCATTTCTTCCATTTTATTGAGCCTGCCCTTGATATGCATAAGAAAGGTATCCATGCTTTCTCTTCAAACTGTTTTTTCTTAAAGAACCTCTCTCCCTGTTGAGGTAATCCAATGATTTGTGCCATAATATACTCATATAATCTGAAAGTGAAGTTACCTACTGTAGCCCTTTCTCCATCATATTAATTCTTGCACATGATCTAGGAACTAGGAATCAAAATCATCAAAGAATTATTAACAAATACTCATGAATTGGAAATAACTGGAATACCAAATAGGTTTCCTCTCTGTATATTATATAAATAATAAAGGATTACAATTTCCATGCATAGCAATAGCTTAACTCCATGAAGAATTCAAATACCTAAGGGACAATTCGAATTCAGTGATTGAGTCTAGCTTAACTGACTCTTTGCCATGCAATCTCACTCAGCTAACCACTTGACCAAAACCCTAATTGACTCACCAAACCCTAACTGAAGTTGGAGTGCAATAAATGACTGAATCTCAACTGAAGGAGATCAAACACATGTCATAGCAATCCAATCATCAAGTGCTAGTACTGCATGGCTCCAATAAACCCTGATGAGGTTAAATGAAGCTGAAATGATCATCAGAAGTTGGTGAAGGCGCCGTGTTAACTCC
>LPNX010279233.1:135946-151592 GCA_001517045.1 Pseudotsuga menziesii | reverse complement strand
ACTCAGGAAGAGTTAGAAAACATAGATGCATAAAATGCTAGGGCCCTGGAAACAAAGGCCATAGGTCACCTTGTACAATAAAGCAACTGAAACAATGCTAAAAAAAAACTAAGTGAGGAAAAGAGGGAAAACCTAGTGGGAAACCCCCCCCCCTCAAGCTGAACACTGAAAGTAGTCTGGATCACCCTGATGAAATCACCCCCAACAGTGAACGGAGGTAAGTGAACTTCTTTTCTGAAAATCTCTTGGTGAAGATATCTGCAATCTGCTCATCAGTTGGGCAGTATTGCAGAATGATAGTCCTGTCATGCACTAGCTCCCTGATGTAGTGCATGTGAATTTCTACATGTTTGGTCCTCTGCTTGGTAACTAGATCTGTGGATATCTTAATAGCACTCTGGTTGTCATAGAATAGAACAGTGGACAAATTACTACCAAGATCAAACTCTGAAAGAATGCCTTGCAACCAAACTGCTTGGATGCAAGCATTCACCGCTCCTCGATACTCGGCCTCTGTTGAAGATAGTGCTATGGAAGCCTGCTTTTTGCTTGACCAGAAAATAAGGCCACCACTAAAAATGAATACATATCTGAAATTTTACTTCCGATCAATAGAATCACCCGCCCAATCGGAATATGTGTATCCAACCAGCTCTAGCTCGGAGTCTGCAGCATAGTGAATGCCGTAGGTCCTGGTTCCCTGAATGTACTGGAGGATCCTCTTGGATGCCTTCCAATGAAGATCATGAGGCTGCTGCATGTATCTTGATACAACATTCATGGAATAACAAATATCAATCCTAGAATGTGTCAAGTACAATAAGCTACCAATCAGCTGTCAATAGATAGTGCAGTCGATGGGAGGTGTGCTTTTTCCTTCTTCAAGGTTGATCCCTGAAAGGAAAGGGAATGGTATAGGACTACATTAAGCCATGTTAAACTTTAATAACAGGTATGAAATGTATTTTTATTGAGTGACCATAATCCCATCAGAATTTTGCTCGATTTCGAGCCCCAAAAATTGTTTTAGAAGCCCCAAATCACTCATTTCAAAGGCATTGTGGAGAGCAGTTTTGATGGCTGAAATGGAGGCAATTGTGCTACCTGTGATCAGTAAGTCACCAACATATAAAACAATAATAATAATATGACCATCATGCTGCTGTAAATACACATTTGGATCTGATCTACATCTCTGAAAATTTTGCGAGAGAAGGAAGGCATCCATCTTGGAATACCACTCTCTTGGGGCCTGTTTTAACCCGTATAGTGACTTATTTAGCTTGCAAACCAAAGATGGATCAGTGATGTAGCCTTCAGGCTGCTTCATGTATATCTCCTCATGAATATCTCCATGCATAAATGCTGACTTAACATCCATGTGATGCACCTCCCAGTGCTTGGATGCGGAAATAGCCAAAACAAGGCGGATGGAGTCCATTTTTGCAACCGGTGCAAAGGTCTCATGGTAGTCCACCCCTTGGACCTGAGAGAAACATTTTTCTACCAGCCTTGACTTATATTTGTAGGTGCTTACATCAGCATCAACCTTTTTCCTAAACACCCACTTGCATTGAACCAATTTCGTTCCCGGAGGAAGAGAAACTAGCTCCCAAGTAGTGTTTTTCTGAAGAGAATTCATCTCTTCATCCATGGAAACTTGCCATCTCGGATCCTTCCGAGCATGGTAGTAAGATTTTGGATCTGAAATAATCATCAAATAGCAAGTTTCAGATAGCAAAATATTAGAACAAGAGAGTGCAATACCTGCTCTTTGGAAATCAGACCAGGTTCTCCTTGGATCATCCGGATTTCCAATGTTGTCTCCTGCGGAGGAGAGTGTCTGTCGGGCCCATGTAGGAAGATGAGTTTGCACTTCAGGTTCTGATTCAGTATCTAATTTTTTCTGTTCACTAATATCAGAAATCAGAGGATCCAAATCAGGGTCATCACCTCCAATTTCATCATCCAAATATTTAGTGGAATAAGAAGAAATTTCAGCAGTTTTCTCCTCCACTAGTTCCACCTCCTGAAGAGGCTCATCGAACTTGACACTTCTCTCGATGATGATCTGTTTGGTCTTGATATTCAGTAGCTTGAATCCTTTAGATTTATCAGGATATCCAATAAACATACATTCTATGCTCTGCGGTTGCAAAGCCCTTCTTTTATCAAGCAGAATCCGGGCCCATGCAGTGGACCCAAACACCCGTAGGTTCGACACATCTGGCTTGTGTCCAAAGTATGCTTCAAAAGGATTCTTTCCTTTCACTGATGAATGTGGTACCTTGTTATGAATGTATGCTGCAGCATGCATGGCTTCAGCCCACAAATTTTCAGCAAGATTCTTTGACTCCAACATACAGGTGGTCATCTCTTTGAGAGACCGGTTCTTCCTTTCTGCTACTCTGTTCTGCTGGGGAATGTAGGGAATTGAATGTTGGACCTGAATACAACTTTGGGAGAAAATGGACAGAAACTCATTACTGACATACTCCCCTCCATTATCAAATCTCAATATCTTGATCTTAAGCCCAGAGGCATTTTCGATCAAGGCCTTCAATTCAGAAATTTTTTCACATACCTCTGATTTCTTTTTGAGAAAGAAAACCCATGTATACCTGGAAAAATCATCAATAAAGGTAAGGAGGTACCTTGATCCATTCATGGATGTGACAGGAATTGGACCACTGATATCATATTGTATCAGCCCCAATATTCTTGTAGCTCGGTTTGCCTTCCCCCGATCGAACTTGTGCTCAGGGTGCTTTCCAATCACACAGCCCTTGCAGACTCCCGTGGTTGCCTTGATGACCGGGAGGCCTTCAACCATGGAATTTTTCTGTAATTTATACAAATATTTGAAATTAATATGGCCAAACCTTTCATGCCACAGCCTACTAACCTCATTTCCATGAGTTAGCAAAGCGGTGGGCTTTTCATCCGCAACAAAGTGAGAGAACTCATAGGATTTTGCATGATGATTTGCATGGCCTTTTGCAATGAGTTTCCCGGATGCAATTTATGTTATCTCAACATCATTTGGGCTGAAAGAGACCCTCTTAGACATTCCTGTATGTGTAATTTGATAGACACTAAGGATATTTGCTGCTAGACATGGTACATACAAAACATTAGAAAAAAAATCATTTTCTAGATTTACAGTACCTTGTCCTTTGGAAATGATGGTGGAGTCATCTCCCAAGTGGATGGGAATGGATTTGCTGGTCTCCAAGGATGAAAAAGAGTCTTCTTCATCCATCATGTGATTCGAAGCACCACTGTCAATCAGCAGTGATTTGGACTTCAAAGTGCTTGCCATGAGGGCATGACCTTTCTCATGCTGTGGTTCCCGATCTTGGTGATCTCTCCTCCGAAATCTCTCCAGAAGTTTGATGTGATTCCTCTCAAGGAGAGAGGTTACATCATCAAGATTTTTCTTCATGCAGACATGTTCAGGGTGAAAACCCTTCCCGTAGTAAGAACACCTGATTCTTTCTTTCCCATTGTGCCCTTTTCCTTTGTTCTTCCTTGAACCGGAAGATTCATCATGCTGCTGATTTTCAAATCTAGGTTTTGGAGCATCAAATTTAGTTTTCTGATTTTTATGCTGCTTTCCTTTACCCTTTACATCTTTGGGCCCCGTGACATGGAGGGCTTGATCATGGGAAGATCGGATGATCCCTATCTGGAAAAGCTTGTCATGTTCACTAGTTAGGGACTCAATGAAGGCATCGAGTGTAGACATCTTCCATTTAGGGGTTGTGAGCTTCCCTGCACGGAATGTAGAAACAAAAACTGAATAATCAGCCCTGATTTTGGAGAGGATGGCTAGGATGAGCTGATCATCTTCCTTCTCCACTTTGCATTGCTTCAAGAGAAAAACTGTATGCTTGAACTTTGTAAAGAAATCATTCAGAGTCTCAAAATTGGAAGGTTGGAGAGACATGAGTTCATTTTTGAGTTGAAAAACTCTCATGTCATCATGCTTTTCATACAGAGATTCCAATTTGTCCCATATTTCTTTTGGTGTCTTCAGATCCGTAAGATGGAAGAGAAGGTCATCGAAAATAGAGAGGCATAAGAAACCGAAGGCTTCATCCTTCTTGTTCAAGAATCTTGATTTTTCTATGGTGGATCCAGGCTCAGGTTCAGTGTCCATGGTAAATCTAAAGAGTCCTTTTGAATATAGTTGATGCTCCATTTTGAGTTTCCATGTGTGGAAATTGTATGGAGTCAACAGAGGTACTGAGGAGGCCATCTAGATTTGCTTGTAGCGAATGCTTCACCTGTAGAAACCTGAAAATCAAAACATAAGGGGAAAAAAAAGGTAAGATTTGAGCTATTGCTCACATTTCATGGAGAAATCTGTCAAAAATCTTGTTCTTGAGAGATTGATCTTCGTCCCACCGTAAGATCTGATACCATATTAATTCTTGCACATGATCTAGGAACTAGGAATCAAAATCATCAAAGAATTATTAACAAATACTCATGAATTGGAAATAACTGGAATACCAAATAGGTTTCCTCTCTGTATATTATATAAACAATAAAGGATTACAATTTCCATGCATAGCAATAGTTTAACTCCATGAAGAATTCGAATACCTAAGGGACAATTCGAATTCAGTGAGTGAGTCTAGCTTAACTGACTCTTTGCCATGCAATCTCACTCAGTTAACCACTTGAACAAAACCCTAATTGACTCACCATACCCTAACTGAAGTTGGAGTGCAATAAATGACTGAATCTCAACTGAAGGAGATCAAACACATGTCATAGCAATCCAATCATCAAGTGCTAGTAGTGCATGACTCCAATAAACCCTGATGAGGTTAACTGAAGCTGAATTGACCATCATAAGTTGGTGAAGGCGCCTTGTTAACTCCAGTTCATTAAATAATAATAAAATAATCATTAAATAATATATTTAATGAATGGAGGCACCTTAACTGACTGTAACTGATTGGTTGAACTGAAAGTAACCACCAGTTAGCAATTAGGTGCATGAATGTCACATAGATCACCCCTGGAGTGCTCCAGTTAGCCTCCTTGACTGCAGGAGAAGGCTAAGTTAGCCTCCGTGACTGTAGGTAGGCGTGGGAGTGACTGGGATGATGGTAATTAATGCTACACTGATGTCAATTAAACTTAGGATAGTGGTTTAATTAGGCCAATTTGACCGAAGGAGTGAGTATGAAGGTAAATGTCTCCAACACATCAAATGAATAGGAAAATTCTAGGCTAACTTTTTCATTATACCCATCAAAATTTTCAAAGAAAGGAATCCACTATTTCTTCTCAAAAATTTCCAAGCATCTTTCATGAATGGTAGAGGGATCAAATTTTCCTGGTTCTATTCTAGAAACCGTTTTTTTTTTTAATTTCAACAAAAAATTCCTTATGCAAAGGAATCCTTCAAGCAAACTTAATCCCTAGCTTGAAATATCGATTTGATTTCAACTGGAAAAATATTTGTTTTCGAATTGTCTGTTACCTCTCTTCAGGCGACTTCTGCTTCACGGTTATGCCTATGTGCATGCAATTACTTCTTTTCTATGACTACATACCCCTCTGCTATACCTGCATGCTCCTATTCTATGTCTCCATACTCCTTGTTTATGCATGTTCTGCTTTCACCCAGAAGGGTTGGCTCTGAACAACTCCTGCGTTTTTAGCAAATTACCTCTGTAGGTGTGAGAGTGAAATTTGGGAATGAGCAAAACGTATGAGACAAGAAAACACATGCAACCATCACCTTGAGTTAGAGTGCGCCACCCTATGGACAAACATATTTCATGGGGGTAAGGAAATGGGTTAATGATTCCCCATTGTAATCATGTTTTGACTTTCATTCCCCACTTCTTTTGTAATCATGTTTTGAACTTGCCAACTGATTCTTTTCTTATACGTTTATGACCCATACATACTATTTTTATAAATGTATCATATGTTGACTTTAGGGTATATATGAAAACCTTAGAAATTCTATAGGTCAAAGAACCTTTCCTTATGACTCCTTTTGAAAATCAAATTGAAGCTTTCCTGTAGGATGCAATTTAGGCATGAGATCAGGAATCTGTAAATACCTCTGAAATTGTTTTTGACTACTATTTTTGATGCCTAGGGTAGTGGAATGAATGGGTAGATGATGAAGGTTGTGATGGTAATAGGTATTTTGTCACTACTAAAAAATGAAGAATAATGCAAACTTTTAAAACATTAAAATCAAATTCTTAAAGACTTGCTTACCGATCCCTTATGGTCTTCATGCTACTTTGATGTGGCTAGATTGGATTGCTGATACTTGCTTGCTGCTTCTCTGAATGTCTTCACATGTACCTCTAATGAAATTATTTTCTGGTTCTTGTAGCTTGGTGTATCCTTTTGCTGCAAAGTATGATGGCTTGACATGATTTTGTCTCAGGTCCCTTTGTAAGGTTGGAAGTCAGGTCCCTCTGCAAGCCTCAAATGCTTTATTATTGATATAATTTATTCTTAGGTCCCTCTACTTTTGATCTGCTATGCTTTTCATGTCCCTTTGTAAATATGGAAACTTATGTTCTTTTTTGGAATGAAACTATGCTGAAATGTACAATGAAATTGTGACATCTATAGGAGGCTTGGAGGGTTTCCAAAGCTTGAAAGAAAATAAAACTTGATATGATTTTCCCTCTCAACCCTATTTATTGACTTGTCCTTAAGTCATTTATACCAAAACTAAAATGTAATACAAACTAGGAATTAAAAAAAATGTTTTAGAGAATTTTCAATGGCCAAGTAAACTTGGTTTTCCAATGAAAATTCAAGTTTATGTTGTTCTGGTCGCCTGGTTTTTAGAACTAAACTGTCACATACCCATACCCCGTTATCATGCGGAATTAAAAATTTCCTACGGAACTGCTGTCGTTCTTTGAAACACAGGGAATGACCATGAAACACTCCTCCACATTCATGTTCTGGTACCCCATGGTCTATGAATGCTGCATGTAAATTCTCCAACTTCCCAGTAGCAAAGAAGAAATATCTCAGAGGAGATCGGACGACGGAGAGAAATCGCGACAGAAACCAATGATCACAAATGGTTCCACATCCATAATCAAATCAATGGCTAAGGAGCATCCCACAAAAATCAATGGCGTGGAGAGCTTCACTTGTGGAATCGAAAACATATCAAAATTTCACTCTTGCTCCCCGCATACCGCATCTCGCATCTCACATGCGGAACGGTCATTGTAGAGATCAAAGTTGTGGAAATCAAAATTTACCATAGGTAATTTTTGCATCCCGCATTCCACATCCCACAAATTGTGGAAGGGAAATTATAGAAAGCAGATTTCAACAAACGACATTTCCGCATCCCGCATCCCGCAAGTTGCGAAAAGGGAATTGCGAAAGGGAAAATGCGGAGTCCAAACTTCTACAAAGCGCATTTTTGCATCTCGTAAGTTGCGGAAGTAAAATTCTGCGGAAATTCGATATGTTCATGAAAATTTCTAAGTCTAAAACTAATTTTGAGCATTTAGGCCATCACCAATCTGACCAATCTAGCTCCATAACAACTTAGAAAATTCATTGAAATGAAATACATACACATATACATCATTCATGAAATATACAGCTGCATTAAATACATTCCATTCAAGCATTCATCATATTCATATTAATTTATAAACAAGTACAGTTGCAGGGATTAAAACACAAGAAATACTTATCTTTATCAGAAGCTTGTCCCATAACCAACTATGTTGCTGGAATGTTCCACCCAACCATAGGCCAGTGTGCTCCTTAATCTCTCAGCATCACTGCCATCCCTGAGCTGGGCATGATTTCCACAAGGAACTAGGGGACACAGACTCACACACAATGAGACTATACACACACAGTCAAACCAATAATCACATCCCAACACAGTCATCCCAATAATAGATGGGTTCTTGGACTTACTCAGCCAAGCCAACACAAGGATGCACTACACAACAAAAGACAAGTTCTGGGTATGGACAAAACGTCCTAGGAACCCAAAATCGAATATGGCAAATGGGGAAAACAACCCAAGTGACCCAAATCATTTAGAAAATGTTGGATGGCCTTCCAAAGGAAAAATGACCTCTGTTCACACCCAACTCGTTCAGACCAAACGAAGAATTCCTACACAGTAATTACAAGTTCTGGGATTGAAGGAAAACATCATGGAAGCCAAAACAACAAGGAAATCGGGGAACAATAGCCCTATGACCAAAATTGTCTTCACAGAATGTTCAATAGCTTCAAATGGGTGAAGACGGCTCAACAACCACTCTGAAATTGTGGTTCCCTCTTCAATTTGCTGGGCATTTCCAAAAACGATTCTCCAGCTACGGGGAAAATGAAACAAAATCAAAATCATGCTGGGGAAAAATAGAGGATGGAGGATTGAGAAGAGGAACAATCAGCTGCCCGAGTGCCCCCCAAGAATGAAGGATGGATGATCCAAAACATCCCCCCAGCTCCCCCAGAAAATGTGAGGGAAGATGAAACATGAATGCATGAGGGAATGGCATATGTTTTTGGGTATTTTCTTTCCCATGCAGTTGAAACACATACTTCAAGAATGGTTGCTCTGCCCAATTTGAATTTTTCCCATACTCTTCCCATTCCATGCAATAACTACCTCAACAAAATTCTGGCAGAAATAAATGGTTGGGGAAAAAGACAAGAAAAGGGTAGTTGACAGTTTTGATGGGTTTTCCCGTGTGGCTCAATGTTAACATCCCCCCTCCTCCCTATCCTCGGGAAATCATGCCCCCATCTCATTATTTGTTGCATTGACATAGTTTGTTGTGGGTTTTTTCATATTACATGATGTTTACAAACAAGCTTGACTTAGCACATGAACCAAAGGCATCAACCATGATCACCTATACACCAAACATTAATCAATGACAGGGCCTTGGCCTTGAGCTCCTTTCCATGATTCCATATAATATTTACATCATATACATTTAATGACAACGGGGTCAAAACCAGGGTGTTACATTACCCTCCCCCTTCAATAACAATGTCCTCAGTGCTTTACAAAAAATTAACAATTGCTATACTGGCACTGCCCTCAGTGCTTTGCAAAACTGAACCAAAAATAGATGTGCCAATCACATGGCATCCACCAGCTCCCACATAGCTTCTTCAGGACTGCAATGCTTCGTCTGCACCTTTATCTGTCCAACGACAAGATATGGAACTCTTCCAAGTCCTTGCTTACATGCATCTGCACACACCACAGGATCTTTTTTTGGTCTTGGAGAATCCTTCTCCTCAGCTTGGAACATTTCCAGCGTCTTTTGAAACCAACAATACCTATTCTCAAGCAATGAGTCAATTCCCATGTCAGTATTCACAAAATTTTCCAAAATCATAGATGAATCACATGCACATGTATATTGATATAAAATCAACAAAAAGTTTCCAAGTGAACCAAATACTTATCTGCATAAGTAGCTTCTCCTGGCTCCACATGTATCCTACTTGGCTTTATACAACCATGGCATTCACAACCCTACCCCACTCCATACCTGGGTGTGCATTAAAGGGTAGCCAAATTTATGCAAGCCTCAGATTACCTGCAAATATATTTTAATCGAGATTTGGTAGCCCTGTCTAGAGCCCAACACTTCTCTGGGTGCTTAATAGAAGATCTACTTAAGGCTCAACACTTCCTCCCAGCACCGACTAATGCTCAAGCACTTACTTTCTAGGAACCATAACAGATTAAGTCACATGTTAGATTCATTTTCGTAGGATTTATTTCTTAACAAGTTTCTCAAAATCTCGGCTGAATCCTTATGTACATGTGTTTTTACAGAAATTCAAAAGAGACGTGTTAAGTAATCAAATACTTATCTGTGTAGAAGTTCATGGCCATGGTTAGCCCAGCTTCAGAGCCTAACACCTACTTGGTGCTTAAGGACAGCTCTAGCGTATGGGCCTAGCACCATTCCCAAATGCTCACCAATGCTCAAGCGCTTGCTTTGTAGACATCATAATACCTAGGGGTTATTCTCACGAATCTCCCACTCTCATGACAGTCCCCTTACAGCGTGAATGTGTGCAGAAAGAAGTCTAATTGGATGTCTTACACCCTGGGTGTTCCCAGTGATGCATACCAGTGCCTAGCTGGCAGTGGGGAACATAAGCTATGTACATCCCATACATCCTTCCAGAGGAGTCATCTTTCTCAACTGCATCCTCCCAAGAGCTATGTACTCCAAGGGTGGACCACCATCATCTCACCTGTGTTACATACAAGCATGTAGTTTATATGAGATGTCATTATAAAAATAATTGCAATTATAGGTTTCCAAACCTATTCCAAGGACATCCCTCCAAGAAGATATGTATCCAAGTACATCATTCTGAGGAGCCATGTATAACCAGTACATGTTTTCATCATCTCATCTGCATTATACATAAGCATGCATCTCAGATGTCATTATAAAATTTAATCATAGAATTTCAAATCTATTTCATGCCTGGATAAATTTCAAATTCTCAAATGACTAATACATTGATAGTCAAATCCAAAATTTTGAATTCACAATTCTGCTTCCCACAAAAAAATCATATTTTTGCAACCATGAGGTCATCCTCATATCGTTTGGCTTTTGCAAGTGGGGAGTACTCATTTCTGACTTACACATGCTTCCCAAAACCTGGACATTCACATACAATGTCTCATCTTGACACCATTTTAGATAAGCCAAACAATTAATAATATTTAATTAACAATCATCAACAAAATTTAAAATCTGAAGTTCAAAATCTATTCGATTCAAAAGTTAGATTTCAGTCATGAGATCCTTCTTATAGCCCATTCTAGTTTCCTTCTTGGGTTTTAGTGGGTACCACCAGACTGCTATGCTCAGGTCATTCTACCTGCAGTGTTCAGAAAGGGCCATTTCCTCATGGAACCACAAGTTCATACGCAGGCTTCCTCAACCCATACATAGACTCGATTTTTCCTACAAAATATTCTTTAGTGAACCTCCTGTAGTATCCTACAAGTGCCACAAAGTATTTTACATCTGTTAATTTTCTTGGAGCAGGCCAACATCTCATGGCCTCAATATTTTCAAGGTATACATATATTCCTTTATCTGAGATAATGTGACCCAAATAATGAATTCCATCTTTGTAGAAGTCATAGTTGCTCAACCTTGCATACAACTGATGCTTATTGAGTGATTTCAAGGTCAGCCTCAATTGTTCCACATGTTTTTCCTCATCCTTTGAATAAGTAGGAATGCCATCAAAGAAAAACAAGAACATACTTGCCCAAGTACCCGTTGAAAACATTATTCATGAGGCACATAAACGTAGCTGGTGCATTTGTGAAACCAAATGGTACCACTACCAACTCATAGGATCCATACCTTGCTTTGAAGGTTGTCTTATGAACATCTTCATCCTTGATACTTACCTGATGGTAATCATATCCCAAGTCAATCTTGGAAAATACCTTTGCTCCTCTCATTTGATCAAATAGGTCATCAATCCTAGGCAAATGATACTTGTCCTTCACAGTGACCCTGCTTAACTGTGTATAATCAACACATAACCAGAGTGTATCATCTTTCCCCTTCTCAACCCCAACTGGTGCTCCCCACGGGGACACACTTGGCCTGATATGCTTCTTTTTCCACAACTCTTGTAGCTGCATTTTCAGCTCTAGGATTTATGGTATGCTCATACTATAGGGTGTCTGGGACACTGGTGCTATTCCAGGAACAAGCTCAAAGTTAATATTAATGTCCTTTGGAGGAATCCCCAGAATTTCATCAGGAAAAAAATTCCTGAATTCTCGTTGCATATGAAATCCCTCCAACCTAGGAGTATCATACTCTGCTGCCTCCAAAACATGAGCTGCATACCCTCTACAACCTTTCCCATAGATCTTCTTTAGCTACATTGTTGAATACTTCCCTCTAGAGGTCACTTCTAGAAAGCCTTTCACAACCCTTAGGTTGCCTTTGTCATCCAATAAATCAAAAGTCTTGTTGTAACAGTCAAGCTTTGCTCTATGTGCTTCCAACCAATCCATTCCAATGAGGACATCATATGATCCAAGTGGCAGAACATTCAGATCTGTACAGGTGACTAACCCATCCATGACTAATGGACATTTAATTATCACCTCACTGATCTTCTTCTTAGTTCTAGTGGCTAGTTGGACTAACCATGATAATCTATGCTTTGAATTCTTCAAAGGGCACATATCAACAAATCCAGGGGTAATATAGCTGTGAGTCGATCCAGGTTCAATCAAAATAGAAACAGTCTGTTTAATGATCTCACCCTCAACTTCCACCACAGTTGAGTTATGACCTGCCTGGTAGGTATTCTAATACTGCACAAATTTTAGGAATGATCCCTGCTTCTGAGATCCACAGTTTCAGCTTCTTGGGTGCTAGGGACTTAATCCTCATTCCTATTCTCAAGTGGACAATTCCTGTGTAGATGGGGTCCTTCACATCCCCAACATTTGAGTGGTTCCTTTAACTTTTCCCTCATCACTCTAGCCAACTCAATCACAACTTGTGATAGCTGCCTTTTCCGCGTTAGGAGGTCAGAAGGTTTAAAACCTTTCTTCCTTGGGTTAAGCTTCTCATTTTTCTCATGGTAATTTCTCCTACTCCCTTCTGTCTCTGTTAAGTGATGCCCAAAGTTTATCTACCTTTGGAGGTCTTCCAAACTTTGTAGCATGACTGAGGTCATCTAGTTTTTCTCTACAAAAGATTTGACCAACATTTTATTTTCTTCTTTGCAATCCTGCAACTCTTCCCTTAGACTTCTTATAGTAGCTGCAACATCGGGGGAACTCTCCTATTCCCACTTCCCAATGGCTTCAGTTCCATGACCTTGGACCTTGTAAGCTGGCCTTACATTCCCTTCCACATGTGGACAAATCCAACGTAAATGGGGTCCTCCACATCTCCAACATTGGAGTGGATTTCTTCCCTCTTATGGGTCTCTTGTCTTTTCCCTCATAGCATCCTTCCCATGTCCACAAGGATCCTATGCATCATCCATGCTATTATTCTTCTTGGTGCCGATCTTATTTGACCCTCTTGCTCAGACCAAAATCAAAATTTCAATCTGCACTATGACTCTACAAAATGTGTTAACAACAACATTTTTTAGTCAATCTCAGGAATTCAACAATTACTTACCAATAGCTTATTGCAGGAATGAACGTTCAAGATCTTAGTAGAATTCAAATCACGGTCATGGTGCATTTCGTTGGGTTGGATAAGTTTAGCAATTCTGCTAAAGAACACTCTTTCTTGCTGTAGTTTTCTTTCTGCAACCAATTGTCTTGGCACATTTATACCAATGCTGCAACCAGCATCTCTGTCAAATCACAACCTGGGTGTTCTTTTCCATTTTTATCTATTCAACTTGGCCCATTTAGGCCCAATGTTGTAACCAATAGCTCCGATACCATAATGTCACGTACCCATAACCTGTTATCATGCAGAATTAACAATTTCCTACAGAACTGTTGTCATTCTTTGAAACATAGGGCATGGCCGTGAAACACTGTTCCACATTCATGTTCTGGTACCCCACGGTCATTGAATGTTGCATGTAAATTCTCCAACTTCCCAGTAGAAGAGAAGAAAGATATCACAGGAGATCGGACGACAGAGAGAAATTGCGACGGAAACCAACGATCACAAATGGTTTCGAATCCAGAATCAAATCAACGGATCATGATCATCCCACAAAAATCAACGTCATAGAGAGCTTCACTTGTGGAATAAAAAACATATCAAAATTTCACTCTCATACCCCGTATCCTGCATCCTGCATCCCGCATCCCGCATGTGGAATGGCTGTTGCAGAGATCGAAGTTGCGAAAATCAAAATTTACCATAATTCATTTCTGCATCCTGCAAATTGCAGAAAGCAGATTTCGACAAACGACATTTCTGCATCTCGCATCTCGCAAGTTGTGGAAGGGAAATTGCGGAAATAATATTTCACCAAATGACATTTCCGCATCCGGCATCCCGCATCTTGCAATTTGCGGAAAGGGAATTGCGGAAGGGAAAATGTGCAGTCCAAACTTCTGCAAAGTGCATTTCCGCATCCCACAAGTTGCGGAAGGAAAAATATGCAGAAATTCGATTTGTTCATGAAAATTTCTAAGTCTAAAACTGATTTTGAGCATTTAGGCCATCACCAATCCGACTGATATAGCTCCATAACAAGTCAAAAAATTCATTGAAATGAAATTGAATACACATATACATCATTCAAGAAATATACAACTGCATTAAATACACTCCATTCAAGCATTCATCATATTCATGTTCATTTATAAAAAGTACAGTTGTAGGGATTGAAACACAATAAATACTTATCTTTATCAGAAGCTTGTCTTACAACCAGCTATATCGCTGCAACGTTCCACCCAACCATAGGCTAGTGTGCTCCTTAATCTCTCAACATCATTGCCACCCCCGAGCTGGGCATGATTTCCACAAGGAACTAGGGGACACAGACTCACACACAATGAGACTATACACCCACAGTCAAACCAATAATCACATCCCAACACAGTCAGCCCAATAATAGATGGGTTCTTGGATTTACTCAGCCAAGCCAACACAAGGATGCACTACAGAGCAAAAGACAAGTTCTGGGTATAGACAAAACATCCTAGGAACCCAAAATTGAATATGGCAACTGGGGAAAACAACCCAAGTGACCCAAATCATTTAGAAAACGTTGGATGGTCTTCCAAAGGAAAAACGACCTCTTTTCACACCCAACTCATTCATAGCAAATGAAGAATGCCTACACAGTAATTACAAGTTTTGGGATTGAAGGAAAACATCATGGAATCCAAAACAACAAGTAAATCAGGGAACAATAGCCCTATGACAAAAATTGACTTCATAGAACGTTCAATAGCTTCATGTGGGTAAAGATGGCTTAGCAACCACTCCAAAATCATGGTTCCCTCTTCAATCTATTGGGAATTTCCCAAAATGATTCTCCAGCCACGGGGAAAATGAAACACAAGCAAAATCATGCTCAGGAAAAACAAAGGATCGAGGACTGAGAAGAGGAACGATCAACTTCCCGAGTGCCCCCCGTGAATGAAGGATGGATGATCCAAAACGTCCCCTGCAGCTCCCCCAGAAAACATGAGGGAAGATGAAATGTGAACGCATGAGGGAATGGCGTACGATTTTGGGTGTTTTCTTTCCCATGTAGTTGAAGCACATTCTTCAAGAATGGGTGCTTTTCCCAATTTAAATTTTTCCCATACTCTTCCCATTCCATGCAATAACTACCTCAACCAAATTATGGCAGAAATAAATGGTTGGTGAAAAAGACAAGTAAAGGGTAGTTGATAGTTTTGATGGATTTTCCCCAAGGGCTCAAGGTTAACATTTCCCCTCCTCCCTATCCCTGGGAAATATTGCCCCCATCTCATTATTTGTTGCATTGACATAACTGGTTGTGGGTTTTTGCATATTACATGATGTTTGCAAACGTGCTTGAATTATCACATGAACCATAGGCATCAACCATGATCACATATACACCAAACATTAATCAATGATAGGGCCTTGGCCTTGAGCTCCTTGCCATG
>LPNX010279233.1:56315-135538 GCA_001517045.1 Pseudotsuga menziesii | reverse complement strand
TATATAAGAATTTTTAAGAAGAAAGTGAAGGATAAACACCAATGTGTTTGTCCAACACCTCCATCTCCCTTTGTTGAGAAATCTGCTGTAGAAAATATTCCTTGTTGACAGACTTATTGTAGAGTTTTAGCATGTGTCCATTGATTATGAATTTACTTGCTTCATCATCTATTGTTTGTAATTTGATTGAGCCATTTTCATATACCTATGCGATATCATATGGACCAATCCAATGAGTTTTGGACTTGGCTTTAAATTTTTTGAATTTCGAATCAAATAATAAAGCCGAGTCTCCTACCTGAAACGGTCGCTTCTTGATGAAATTATCATGCCATTGTGCTCTTTGTTGCTGTACCAAAATAGTTTGTTCTACTGCAGCTTGTCTCATCTCATCTAATTGATTTAACTCCATTATTATTTCTCTTTGTGCTCTAGAAATCTCTACTCCTAAATCGACTGCTAATTTAAAAGTATGAATTTGAAATTCAGTTGGTAGCAATACTTGCTTACCATAGAGTAGCTGATAGGGAGTAAACCCAATACTGTTTTTCCAAGTAATTTTGTATGCCCATAAAGCTTCATGAAGCTTGTCTAACCAATCTTTTCTGTGCATTTGAACTGTCTTGGTCATGATTGTTTCCAAAGTTTTATTAGTAGAATCCACTCGGCCATTGGCCTGTGGATGGTAAGGGGTAGATTTCCGGTGCTTGATTTTGTACTTGTCTGCTATCTCTTGCACCCGTTTAGAAGTAGATTGTGCTCCTTGACCAGTAAAAATTTCTCTAGGAACTCCAAATCTAACAAATATTTCTTCAAAGAGAAAATTGACTACTGTTTGTTCTGTGGCTCTTGGTAATGCTTTGGCTTTCACCCATTTTGTAACATAGTCAATACATACCAAAATGTACCTCTTTCCTTTTGATGGTGGATTGATTGGACCGATGATTCCAAGAGCCCATTTTTTGAATGGCTCTATGAGAACCCGTGGCTGGAGTGGCATCTCGTCAGAAGGTACTGGTCGTCCCATCCTTTGACAAATATCACAACGTCTAACATATTTCTTGGAATCTTTGAAGATAGATGGCCAATAATAACCTAACTTGAGTATTTTGTATTCTGTTCGTTTATCTACAAAATGGCCACCACATGGTTCATCATTACAAGATTTTAAAATTTCTAAAATCTCATTTTGCCTTACACATCTTCTAATGACAAGATCATATGTTGTATAGAAAAGATCTCCATTCACCCATATGTGTCTAGCAATTTAATTAATGATTCTTTTATTTTATTTTGATGACATAGAGGGAGGTAGTTTTCCTGATGATAAGTAGTTAGCTATATCAACATACCATGTAGTTATAACAGAAATAATAAAAAAGTGTTCATCATGAAAATTATCTGAAACAAGAAGAACCTCACTGAAATTATTTAATTGAGACAGAAAATCTGCCACTTATTTTTCTTTTCAGGTCTATCTAGGACAATAATGTTGAATTCCTGCATTAATAATAGCCACCTTGTTATCTTGCCATTAGTAATAGGCTTGTTTATTAGATATCTTAAGGCAGAGTGATCTGCATGGATAAAGATTTCATAACCAATAATGTAATGACAAAATTTGTTCGCAGCATGTACTACTGCCAAAATCTCATTCTCAGTAGTTGTGTAATTAAATTCTGCAGGGGTTAGATTTTTGCTAATAAAGTAAATAGCATAAGTCATAAGATTTTATTTTTGACCCAAAGATGCCCCAATTGCAGTGTCCGATGCATTTGTAGAAATGTGAAATGGAAATGTCCAATCAAGCCCCCTTAAGATAGGTGCCGATGATAACTTTTCTTTAAGTTTTCAAAAGGAAACTTGACAATTAGTATCCCAATGAAAATGTACATCTTTGGAAAGAAATTTGAATAATGGAAAAGCTATTTTACTAAAATGTTCAATAAACCTCTGGTAGTAGCCTGCATATCCAAGAAAACTTTTCACATCTTTTTGATTTTTTGGTTCTGATAAATTCACGAGTTGTATTTTTGCAGGATCCACATTTATTCTAGATGATGAAATATGATGACCTAACACTAACCCTTCAGTTAACATCATGAAACATTTTTCAGTGCTATGGGAAATATTTGATTCTATGCATATTTTTAGGATTTTCTCTAAATTTTCCAAGGCATCTTCAAAAGTGTTTCCATACACAGAAAAATCATCCATATATACTTCTACGCATTTACGAATTAAATCAACAAAAATAGCCAGGACTTCTCTCTAAAAAGTAGTTGGAGCATTACATAGACCAAAAGGCAAAACTTTATAGGCATATGTACCCCATGGGCATGTAAAAGTAGTTTTGTCATGGTATTCTAATGCAATTATGATTTGATTGTATCCACTGAATCCGTCTAAGAAGGAAAAATATCTTTTCCCATCTAGTGCATCCAATACTTGATCATTGAATGGTAATGGAAAATAATCTTTAAGTGTTGCCTTGTTTAACTCTCTATAATCTACACAAATTCTCCACTTTCCATTTTTCTTAGTAACAATGACTAACGTGGAAACTCATTGACTGTTAGAGATAGGATAGATAAATCCTACCTTTAATAACTTTTCAATTCTTCTTTAACTATTTCTTTTAGTATGGGGTTCATTCTTCGTTGAGGTTTCTTTAGAGGTCTTATAATATCATCTGTGTAAATATGATGAGTACATGTTTCCTGATGAATTCCTGGCATGTCAGTATATTCCCAAGCAAATTCCTTATGATATTTATTCAATAATGCAATCAACTGTTCTTCTTGTGATAAAGTAAGATGTGCACTAATATTCAATTATTTCCCAGGACTGATTTCGATGTTTTTGCTCTGAGCATTTATTATTGAATGAACAAAAAATAAATAAATCAAATGATGTTTCCAAAGAATCAATTGTGCAATTTTCCTGAAAGTTTTGGCCTAAGACCTGATCTACAACAATATATTGCATGTTCCTTAATTGTTCAGAGATATCTGGTTCAGAAATAAAGTAATCTAGCAAATCTTCATTATTTTCCTCTTGAAAATAAAAAACTTGATTAATACTTAAGATGGGTTGAATTACTTTTTCTTGTTTTTCTTTTGTTTCATTAATCTAGGATAACTGATCTGTCATAGAAAGTCTTTGAGCAGAAGGATAAAGTGTAATCTGTTTCCTTTTTGTTCCATGTGAAATGATAATATTTCCTGTTCTACAACCAACAAAAGCATTAGATGTAGCCAACATGGCCTTCCAAGAATCAATGGATGTCCCCCTAAATTAGATTTTGGTTGAAGAACTAGGGAATCCATTGGATACTCCCAATAATCCAGAGAAACTATGATATCTTCAAGTATCCCTTCTGGTGCTATTTTAGCTCTATTAGCTAGCTCTAAGACTGTAGTGGTTGGTCTAATATTTTTCAAATCCAGATATTTCATTGTTTCCAGTGTCATTACATTAATAACTGCACCTAAATCAATTAATGTTTTTGAAATTGAAAAGTCGTTGATAGTTATTGTAACCAAATTCCCGGATCAACATATTTTTCAACAAAAACAATATTTGACATTAAGCCTGCTAAATTTCCAATTACATGGATTGTTGGTGGATCTTTGTTTCTTCTACCAGTCTTGTTTAGACATAACTCCTTAATTTGCTTTGTATAGATTGGGATATCTTCAATAGCTTGCAATAAGGGAATTTTTACACAGACATTTGTTAATTCATCTAAGACATCAAATTCAGGAAGAGTAATTGATAATTTTTCCTTAACTAACCTTTCTGGAATAAGAAGTGTTTGAGGTATTAACATTTTACCCTTCTGATTTTGTTTGTCTAACTGCAAATTTTTTGTAGTTAGATTTTTTTTGGAATTTTCTCTTTTTTCTCTTTTTTCTTCTATGATAACAGGGGATTCTTTTTCCAAAAATTTTCCAGACCTCAAGTGGATGTTTTGAATAGGAGGGATTGAGTATGAAAATGTTCTCCCTTCATCAATATTATACATGGGTTTCTACACTCTATTATTACGATTTTCTACTGCCTGTGCTGGTAACTGTGTTGGTTGAGTTGGAGCTTAGTTAGATGGTAGTTGAAGTTGTTGAGGATGAGTTAGTTGGGAAGCATGATTTGTCTATGGAGGAAATGAAGGTTGATTCTGTTGGTATTGTGGGTAAGGAAAAAACTGTTGGTAAGGCTGTGGATAGGCCTGCTGGTATGTTTGGTTTCCATTAGCATATCCTCACCAATTTTGAGCAGGTTAGTTTTGGTTTTGTTGAAGAGACCAACTTTTCCAAGGCATAGGAGCATTCCATGAATTTTTAGCAGGATATTGATAACTTGGAAAAAATTGTTGCATAGGGTCTTGAGACATACCTGAAAAACGTGGTTACCATGGTATTTTTTGTGCAAGAAGATAAAGAGACTCCATGCTTTGGATTTTCTTTACTTGATCTACTTGTAATTATTCCAAACTATAACAATCATCAGTGTTATGATTTTCTATACATAATCCACAAATCTGAACATTATTTAGAGGACATTCTTTCAATGGATGTTTCTTCCTACATTTAGGACATAAAATTGATAGAACTTGATCTTGTTGTTCTTATCTTTTTTTAGTTTTTGATACTTCAATTTGTGTCCCTAAATTACTCAAAAGATAAATTTTGAAATCCTCTAATAAGTTTCCAAGCTCAGCTCTTGATATACTCCCTGTTGCTGATTTGGTTATTTTTGAAGTTACATCCCTTTTTCCATTTATGGCTCTTCCTTGTGAATACTTTTGACATAACTCTGTAATTTCATCAAATGGTAAGTAGAAAACATCTCCCTTCCACATTACATTAATAATATCAATATACTCATCTCGTAAACCTTTCAAAAAGATTGTTTGGATGATATCAGAAGTCAAATAATTATATTTGGATTTTTGTAGGTTATACAGAATTATCTCAAGATATTATTCTAAGCTTTCATATTCTTGTTGAGACATCCTAAAAATATCATCTTAAAAATATTTAGATCTACAGTATGCTTGATATTTCTTAAGAAAAATCTTTCACATGTCATCCCAACTAGTTATAGTATGTTCTCCTAATCCCATGAACCATTTCAATGCATCAAATTTAAGAGGAGCAGGAAAGAGGTAAAGTTTATGTGTATCATCAGTATATCCATAGGTACGACATAAAATATCAAACTCAAATAAAAATGAATTTGGATCTTCAGAAGTCATACCATAAAAGTTAGGTAAAATAGATGGTGGAATGTTTTTCAATTTTACTTCTTCTCCCAGGATGATACTAGTATCTAAGATTGGAAATCTAAAAGTAGTCCCTTTTTCTTCTTCATTTCCTCTATCTTCTACTCTTTCATTTCTTCTATCTTCCACTCTTTCATTTCTTATATCTTCTCGTCTTTTGTTTTCAATTTCCATCCTTCTTTTGTACTCTCTTCGTTATTATGCGGTTGGTTCTCTTAATACTTCTTCCTCAGCCATTTCTCTTCATTTATTTTCAATCTCCATCCTTCTTTCATACTCTCTACGCTGTTCCGGGGTTAGTCCTCCTCTTATCATTTTAGCAATTTCTTGCTCAGCCATTTTGAAAGTATCAACAACTGTTGCAATAAATCCTTTCTTCTTAGATGAAGAAGTTCCCATTATCTCTATNCTAAACTTCCTAAGTCTATTTCTAAATATGCTTCCCCGATAGTGGCACCAAATGTTGGCCCTCTTTATAGTTGTAAACTAGAGCTTATATTTTAATTGTCAATATGGAATCATAAGACTTAGAAGCACATCCAAAATCTACGGACTTAGATCTAGACTAGTTTAAAACACACTATGCTTTGGATTTGGACCTAGAATTATTTGAATGCTGTAAGCTAAGAGATACTAAAATTCCTTACGAAAAGTGTATTCATTAGAATTATGAAACTCATCAACATCTAAAATATTCTAAAACAAAAACATAAATACCATAAAAACAAACTACATCATTGCTACTTCATTGTTGAAAGAAGGAAGAGATCGAATTCTTTTACAAGAAGTCAGTTCACAATGTGTTTGAATACTTCAACAACTAAGTATATTCTCTAATGAAAAATAGAGCTGGAAACAACCTACAGTAATTCAGAAAAACACATACTATTGTCAATCAACTAAAACCTACTTGCATCACACAGAATGGAATTCAATTGTAAACTATAGTTTGAAATGGAACACTACAAAAAATATCAAAACATACCAATACGTAATGATGAAATAAATGAGTGCACATGCTTAGAAGAGGGGCCCCTCCATTGCTTCTCTCACACACATAGGTAGATTCACATAACTCTTAACACTTAACTCAATCCCACAACATATAAAAATGAATACATACAAGTATTTGAAGTCTGAAGTCTTTATTTCAAACGTATATATTCACATTCGTCGGATGGCAATTACATAAAAGGTTCAAGTATTTAAAATGAATGTTTAAAAATAGAAATGTTATAATCCTGGTAAAATATTAATGAAATCTCACCATTATTCCTGACCTCATTCCCCAGATCCACGAAAATAGGAAAAATCCATGCAAAATAAAAACTTCCCTGTTTTTATGCTTAATGGTAGCGCTCGTGGTTTGCTTTGACCAATGTTGACTTGACACTTGTTTCATGAATCCATTAGTAATTAATCCATCCTTGGACATCAAGGATTCTTCCGAGTGTTTCAGATTGCACCCAACTATCCCGCAAATATCCAAATCTAGGAGAATTTACGTGAAGTTAGCCAATTCTGTAATTTTATAAAAATTAAAATTTAAAAGCTTTAAAAATTACAAAATTCAATTCATTAAGAAAAACAACAATTATACCTTAGTTTATTGAATTTCAACGCCTTATGGATGAGACATGAAGGTTTATGGATGAAATATAAAGGATTAAGGAGATGTATTGAAGGATTATGGAGTAAAATATGTATAAAAAGTAGTGTCCAACAGTAACTTTGCTGAAACTATTTCCAACACGATGTTGTAGATGTGCTGAAGTGCACTATGTATGAATGAATTGTCATTCACAAAGCTGAAAGTATGGCTGAAGCTGACAATCAGTTCTTCCCACGTTGTAGTTTCCCTTCGTAGCTCTACCGAAACGTACCATCTCCTTCGTATTTCATCCAACTTATGGACAAATGCATGGACCCATTATTCCTTCGGTTTCAATACCCATGTAGTTTAGCATGCGACCAAATGATCACTAGGATCATTCCTTTCATCATATTTCTTTCCTTAGTAGTGCTCTACTTCCCCAATTCGAACTTCCATTAGTCTGTGACATATCTTCCAGTCTCCTATCAAGGTCTTGTGTGTATCCCACCATCTTACTAGAGTAGCCTTCAGTGCTTCTTCCAATGCCAACAGTTGCTAAGGCTCTGATACTTTATCTTCAAATTTGTCAATAAAAATCACCAAGTGAGTTAGCCCTTCATACATCAGCAGTTTGATGACTTCCGTTGCTACCCAGCGTAGTGATTGAGTGACTCACCGACATTTCCTGACCGATACTTCATGTAACCAGTTCTTCCAGTTCTCTAGTGCATCATTAGAGTTCGATGATGCGGAGCTAGTACTTTGACAACTTAGCTCCCAGTCTGTGGTGGGATTGATGTAGTATTAAGAAAAATTATAGGCATTATCCCATCCTCCCACAACTTCCTATTTCACTATTTCGACGTATCTTTATCCTTCACTGGGATCTAATGGGGCAATGATCTGCATGTCATGATTCTCAAAAGTCATTACTCTTTTCTTGAAGTTAATAACCGCCATATTTTCATTTTCCCAACCAATCCCCAACAATGCAGGATACGAGCTACTTTCATTGACTATCTCAATAATGTCGAAGTTTGCGTAGGTCTTTAGTCCCTCCACTTCGACAAGTAGGTGTGGTACTCTACCAATTGGAGACACCCTGGCCTGATTTTCTAGTCGCAGTTGTATAAGAGACCAAATCAACTAAATTTTCCCCATCCTTTCCCATGTTTACTTTTTTAGGATATTTACATCTAATCCTATATCCAAGATGATTGAATCCACATCATAATCATCAATTTGGACATTCATACTCATTTTCCTTCCCATTCTCCTTTTATACAAATAATTCCCTGAGTGGTCTTGTCTCTCTTTCTCCTGTCGGTACAACAAGCTCTCTATTTTTGCTAATGCATCAGGATCTTTTTCTAGCGACATACAAATTTATAGAAAATTTTGCAACGTACTAACCTTCCTTGATGATCTTGACATAGTTTTTGAATAAGAAATTGATGGAATTTCATAGACATGCAACTTACCAGTGTTCTTGTTTAGTATGTCTCTTGTGTCGAAGAAGGTTTCTTTCTTAGTGTTTACATCGAATTGTACATTCTTTCGAGCCGCAGGTTAGATATTTGGCAGTGGTCCATCAACTCCTATTGTTTCTCCTCCTCGATTTACCACTCTGAAATTTGTTGTTTGAGTTCTAGGTTCCTCCGATATTTTTCCTACAATTCCCTGATTTTGATTCTGAGTCTGGTTTGCATTTTGGTTCGGTTGTGGCTGTGGCTGGTTATTGGCTTGACACTTCACAATCAACAATGGAAATTCTTCGACAGTGTGATATGTAACACTGCAATAAGTACCATAGTACCTCATCCCATAGCACCTCCACGATTGAAGCCTCCATTGCGACCTTTGCAGAATCCTGCTCGAAATCCTCCTTGTGGATGATACTGTGGTTGGTTGAACTGCTGTTGTTGATTAGGTTGCAGTTGAGGGTACTGTGGCTGTTGCTAGTTATACTACATATGGTTGTACCGCAGTTGTTGCTGAGTGAACTACGGCTGCAGTTGCGATATTTCTGCTAGTCGGTTTTCTTCTCCTTTCACAAAATACGTATCCATGGTTCTATCTTGGATCAATTCATACGTTATGCATTCTTTTATTCATGGAAAACCGATCAAAAAAAGTTGCAAAACAGATTTGTTGACTTTGACACAACCTTATGAAGGTATACACATTCGTCGGGCCGATGTCCTCTAGTCTAAAAAATTTGACACCATGGTAGTCCTCCTTGACTTAGTGGATTAGGGGCTCTAGCCTATAAGTATTCACGAAAGTCAGAGCATTGATCCTTATGATGCCATTCTAATCGACATTGACTACACTAGAATTCTTTGTAGACTTCTTTTCCCTTCTGGTCACTTGATATCCCACAACTGGATAGTAAGGTTCACCAATTGCGACTGGATTTGGTTCATGCCAACCCCCATTTCGCTAAATGGTGAAGATTCCAAATTCATCGTGATCTCCATAGCTTTTTCTTAGGATGCGATCTTATATTTCATTAATGACATACAGATGTGTGGTACCAAAGCTGCGATAAACCATTCCTTATGTTGTGCATTACTCATTCCAAAGATGACCTTAGACATCAGTGTTTTGAACTGCTGATCAAAATCCCATACTGACTCATTCAGATATTGCTTTATTTTCTTCAACTCGGTAATGTATTGCGACTCATATTTTGGATTTTTAAAGTCCTCGATTAGTCTGGTCCAGATCTGTGCCAGGGTCTTTTGAGGATGCTCTGTCGGTACTTGTACAAATTTCATGTAACAATGCAACGCTCGGCCTTGAAAGGTTGTCACTAGTTGTCCTTTCTAGATATCTTCATCTTGTACTTGTTTACAGTCCATACTACTTCACATAGGAACCAATATTGCTATGGATCTTTAGTCCCATTACCCTGTGTTATAGTGGATTTCACCACTCTAGGTGAATCACACATTGTATGGCCTTCCCCTGTCCCGCTGCAGACTCATTAGCCCCTATGGACCACTTTTTGTCTTTTGATGTTTCCTTGATCATCCCTACAAACATATGAAAAATGATATACGCAGCTTTTAAACCTATAACCATGTACATACGCGGGTTTGACCCATATAACTGTGTACATCGGGATGTGTGCATAATCCAAATCCTTTTGGAGTTTTCCTTGACATGGATCCGACTCATTTGACTCCTGGCCTTCCATATGACTTGAGATCGCACAGATTCGACCTTTTAGTATCTCTTTGAAAGCTATATAAGGAACCCCTTGGTACATTGAAATCATAAGAGAGAATTGAGAGCAAAGAAACTATAGTCCATTGTTACCGGAACTTATGCTTGAGTCTGCATCCCTTTGTCCCTTGGAGCACTTTTGTGTTCTTCCCAAGCTTGCCTTTTGCTTGTGAGCTTGCTATCGAGAGATGGAGGATTGAAGTGGTGGAGGCCCAAGTGGGGGATTCAGTTTCTCCGGTTCACAGACGTGCCGTCAGAGGTTGTATCTATCTTGTAATATCTGATTTATATTAATAGAAATATCTTTTCCTGTCCAATGATGTGTATTTGAATGAATATTTTATCCATGGGAATATGTCAAATGCTTTTACATTATTGATTATATATGCTAGAATAGATCTAACACCATGATAGATAGTATGCTTGTATTGTTTACTTGTTGTTGAGGAAGTAATATAGCAATTCAAGCTGAAGATTGGAAAGCTCAACGGGGATCTACTTCAATCGTCCGGAATAAGGCACGAGGTCTGATCCTTTAGTGTTAGACATTTAATTTCTATTGCATATTGGAAAGGATTGATTTTTGGAGTCAAGCTGTCTGTTGTGGTACCCCAAGCCATAGGAATTTATCTCCATAACAGAATTGGCGACTCCGTTGGGGAGTTCCTAGTAGTTGTCCTTTGGGGGTTGATTTCTCGGCATTCAATGTATTTGAATTGCTCTTTCTCTCTTGTTTCGGTGTCGGGTCTGGGGGCATGTATTCCTGGTAGAGTCTGATTGGTGTGAAGTCTGTCTCAGCCTACCTATTTTCCTTGGTTGTATGCACCTTTTCCTCCTATACGCGGGTTTTTGATTTACAATCACGTATACACACGGTTTCCTCTGCGATTTCCCTGTATACACACGGGTTTACTGTGAACAGTCGCGTATACCCTTGTTTTTGACTTTTTGTGGAAGATAGTTGGTTGCTGGGTGAATTCTGATAGTTGCTGAGTCTCCTTTGGCACTGCCTGAATCTGTTTAGACCTTTGTTTCTGACCAGAAACGTTTTTTTTAGCCTAAATTTTTTTTTTTAGGAAAGTTCTTGTCATGGCATTTTCGATTTTTTGTTTGAGATTAGTGCATTAGAGTTCTTTTACCTTAGTGCTTTGCTTGAATGTTGTTTATGTGTGCTTGCAGAGTCTAAGGGTGGTAGAATCATTCTTTTGCTCTTTGCATCTATTTTATTTTCAAAAAATCCAAAAACATTTGCTTATCATCATGCATTGCATTTTGCACTTTGCATTGTACTTGCACTAGATCTAGATTTGCTTTGGAGTACTAGTTAGGACTTCATATAGGGAAATTTGCATTTATCATTTGAAGAATAATTGTGCATTTCACGTAGTAGCATACCCTATTTTCATGGATACAATGCATTTGCATTGATTGTTAGGTGTGCATTTTACTTCTTGTTGCGTCATAACACCACTAGTTGCACGACCATATCCTATTTTTGAGTAATAAAGCCAACTAAAATCAACACTAAATAAAATGAATTACACTCTTTTCTTTTCTAGGGTGCACCAATAAGCTTAGGTTTTAGGATCTTGGAATAGTTCATTGTAAGTCAATTCTCCAAGATCACTAAACAACAACATCTAGGTGTCTTTCTAGGCGAGTGTGTGAAATCCTTGGTATAACCATTGTTCTCAGGATCCTCCTCTCAAATGGGAGTTAAGCACGAGGCAGTGTGAGCGGTTATTGATTGGGATGACCCCTAGTCATAACTGAGTAGCACCAGAGATATTTCCAGGATTGTATTCATATCTGGGGGCTCTTTCGAGGATTTCGGGCTTTGCTACCCTACCCATACGGTCAATCCTGCCTTCAACTGTCCGCCTGAGCATTGATTATATTGAGGTGACCTTAGTGGCCTTACCTAGGATATCAAGGGGGTACTTGTAGAGGTTATTTTGTGGGTGTCCCGGCCAGGTTGGGGTCGGACAACACAGTCTCTTTATGCGTTGAAGCTGAGGGCCACAATAATTGGTTACGTACCTCCACTTGTTGTGTATGGGAGTCTCAAGCCTCTCCTAGGCGAGACATACCTGCTTCATTCGGGAGCTCACTTATCTAGCCCTTGTTTGCTTGCATTTGGATTTAGATTTTGTTAGTGATTGCTCTGTGCATGCTAGTTGGCCTAGGGTTTGCGTAAATAGAGAGTCTTTGCTATTTTTTGAGTCATTGTGGATTCGGGTACGGTTCCGCGCCATTCTTGTTGTTTAGCAGGAATTCTGCCTTCTGCTTCTCCTCCTCCTTTGGGAGAGAGACCTAGACAGTCCAGGTGGACTATGTCACAGATTGATTAACACACCATGGGGGATTCTTCAGAATGTATTCCTGAACCACCTCCTCCCATTCATGTAGACGATGGGGAATTTACTCCTACTTACGATCCTTCACCCGACCTAGCTGAGTTCGGTCCTGTGATTTCTGAGATAGGAGCCATGCATGATAGACCTACTCACTCTAGGGCTGATTCCCCTTTGACACGTTACCGGTATGGCATGTCGGAGGACGCCGAGACTCACTTTGAACCCGCCACTACTAGCTATGGTAGTTATGGTATGGCTGGGTTTCCTATGCATGATTTGACATTTCATGTCGAATCCGACTTTGAGCCTAGCACTATGCCTGGGGGCAATCCCATTCCTTACCTTGCAGAGAGGTTTGGGAGCACTAGTCACATTGCACCTTTCGTCCCAGTGGTGGAAGCTACATCTTATATCCCTCCTAGGTCTAGAGTTAGCGATCCTATTAGGATACCAGACCCGAGACGAGTGACGGTAGGCGGTAGTACATATCTTATTACTCAGATTCCTTCATCCTTGGTTCCTAGTTCTTCAAATGTACATCCTATACCTTATTCATGTGGTCCTTCGAGTCGGCACATGGCTACGAGTCAGGTCCGTACTGCGGTTACTAGACCAATTGTGTCTCAAGTTTACATACTGCCCGTTGCTTTGGGAGGCTATGGTCATGCTTCTAGAGGTTAGGTTGCTACTTCCGCGACATATATCCCTACTTCCGGTATGTACATTCCTACGTTCGGAACCTATCTTCCTACCTACGGAGTGTCTCATGGGGAATTGCATGCGATGACCTATGGACCTTATTATGGGATGCAGTATGGACAGGTTTCTTCACCTTATGGAGGTGGGTATTCACAACCTTCTTACTCTCCTAATTACGGCTTTGTAGCTCCTACTAGTCAAGGTCCACCTCATTATGGTGCTTCCACGCCACCCTATATCGGTCATACGGGAGGAGGTCACTATGGCCAAGGCCATGGTGGTAATCAATCCTATATGAACTAGGGAGCGGTCCATAGACCTCATCATCCTAGGCTCCATTTCCTCGCGACGCTTAATCTTCCTGACTTATCGAGACTTACGAACGATCCTGTGGCTCATGACTCGGCTTGGCCGGCTGTCCCTACCAAGCTTCCTTCAGACATACCTAAGTTCGAAGGAAAAATAGGAGAGGATCTGAGTGAACACGTTACTACGTTTCACCTATGGTGCTATTTGAATTCATTACATCAGGACTCAGTCTGCTTAAGACTATTTCAACGCACCCTCATAGGGCCTGCTGTGAAATGGTATATAGAGTTACATAGGGGTGCTTTTACTTTGTTCGACAACCTTGCGATGAATTTTCTTAATCACTTCCAGCTACCAGTGCGCTATGATGTTGGTACTAAACTCTTGTCGACATTTCGGCAAGATAAATCCACCTATATTTCTGATCATATTCAGGAGTGGCGTAGATGGAAGAGATTAATTAAAGCCTTTATACCGCTGGAGTTCCTTCTTGAGTGGTTCCTCAAATCGTTATTGCCATATATAGTGAAGGATGTTTCCACATCCGGAGTGTAGAATGAGGAACAAGCGATTTTTAGGGCACAGGAACTGGACTTGATCTATGCTCAGTTCGGTTTGTTGTATAAGATTATTCCCAACGCTCCTTGTTCCAGTTTCGATCCCAAGGTCAAACCTGCACCACATGCCGATGGCATTGTGGGTTGTGCAAATGCAAAACCTGCGGATTCAGTTGCAAAACAAGTTGGTTAGTTGTCAATCAACCAATATGCTTCGGGACAAGCTATGGCTTCATCTCAACCCACCAAAACAGCGAATGTACTTTCTGTGCAATCGTCGGACTAGAAGGGTAACCAGCAGTCCGAACGGAATAGAAAAAAGGGTAAAAATAATAGTCGAAAGGGTGGGAATAAGAATGAGAATGCTACCAATAATGACAAGAACGGTAGAAATGCTGGGGGGGGACAAGCAAGCTAAACGTAAGGTTAAATTCCCTTGCAAGTTGTGTAAGGACGATCACCTCACTTACTTGTGCCCTTGGATTGATGAATCTTCGATATTCTTAGCACAAGGCCCAGCTATGCTAATGAACCCTTTATTGCATAACCAGAATATGAACTCAAAGTACCATGACCAGTCTAGTGAGAATGATCCACCAGAGACTAGTGCTCGTGGGTGCATTAACATGGTCCGTGCTACCAAGGTTGTGACTCGTGTGAAAGATTATAGTTCGTCACAACCCAGCCCAGGCAAAGATTTTGATCCACCAGTGTCCCCTTTGCGTATTGAGAAACCTGCGGATAAATCTGAGGCTGCACCTCGCATTCCTAAGGGAGTCCTTAAGCATTCGGGGCATAATCCAAATGCCCGAGCCGCCCAAAATTATTCAGTTGTCGAGGATTTGGGCCACACTCCTTGTGCGATGTTTGCATTGGAAGTACTTCAGAGTTGTCCTTCGCAAAGAAAGGAGTTGCTTTCTGCCCTTGGTGTGAACGGAGATGATTCTTCCTCGGTGATTAAATTTGAAACCACAGGACTGAAGCCTCGCTTGCCCTACTATGTGTCTCTTTTGGTGCAAGTAGAATGTATTAATATGATCATCAAGCATACTATGATTGACGAGGGCGCTGCGGCTTCTGTGATGTCTTTGTCCTGTTGGAAGGGTCTGGGTTCTCTTGAGCTGTCTAAATCAGCGACTATGTTAACTGCGTTTGATGGGAGATATTCTAGGCCGCACGACATCCTTCCTTCCCTTAAAGTCCGTTTGGGGGGGAAGATTGTTGCGATAGAGGTTGAGGTGGTTGATGTGCCCCTTGACTACAATCTCTTGTTGGGTAGGAACTGGATGTATAGTATGCAAGCCGTTTCTTCTTCCTTGTTCTGCGTTGTATGCTTTCCACATAAGAGGAAGATTGTAACGATTGATCAAATGGCATTCAAGAATCCTTCTGTTACCGCATCTTCAGGAGCTTCAGTCTCGATCGTTGAGCACTCTTAGCTGGAAACTGGGAGTGTGGGTGTAGGCATGTATCCATCCCTTATGGGAAGCTTTAGTTGTCCTGGATCGATCCTCATGATAGGATCTTGTTCCGACGAGGCTTCAACTTCTACGAGCTCGGTGTCTTTTCACACGACCCATATGGAAGATCCTTGGATTCTTCCTACACCGAGTACTTCGAGTGAGCCTGTCGAGATGAGCGTGCCGTTTCCTACAGCCATGATTGCTTATCAAGCTAATCTCAAGAGTGTTGTAGAGCCTTGTTCTTCCTCTTCGCGGACAGAGGAGGAAAACCCCTATGTGCTGCCAGCATGGGCAGTACAGTCTTCTCATGCCCACGAGTACCTTGATACGGTTTTCCCTTCAGATGAAGCGATTATCGAGGCTATGTCGGGAGTTGAGCCACCATGGGAGGAACTTCATCATAGATCGTACTTTCTTCTAGTGCTTGACCGTTTGGAGCATGAGGATTATAGGGAGATTCTTAGTTAGAAAGTTGGTAGAACTATGGTTCCATTAAGCTCTCCTGGCCCGATGGCTGATGGAAACATGGTGAACATATCGGCAACGATTCCTATCAACATTTCTCGCAATCCTGGCACAATAGAGAATGTCTATATTGGGGCGGAATGTTCCCATGCTGAGATTCTGGAATATACCGAGCTATTCAAGGAATTTCGTGATGTTTTTGCTTGAACTTACGACGAGATGCCAGGTATTGACCCTTGGATTGTCGAACATGAGATTAAGACTTACCCCAACGCTAAGCCTGTTCGACAACGTTTACGCGCTGTGAATCCTAGGAAAGCACCCGCCATTAAGGTAGAGATAGAGAAGCTGTTGAAAGCTGGTTTCATCTATCCCTTTCCCTTGACAGAGTGGGTTTCAAACCCCGTTCCGGTGGATAAGAAGCAAGGAGCGATCCAAATATGCATTGATTTCTGCGATTTGAATCATGCCTATCCTAAGGATAACTTCCCCACACCGTTTATAGATCAGATTTTGGATGAGTGTGCGGGTAGTGAGGTGTTCTCCTTCATGGACGGCTTTTCCGGGTATAATCAGATCCAGATTAAAATTGCAGACCAACACAAGACCGCATTTATTTGTCCTTGGGGAAAATTTGCATATCGAAAAATGCCTTTCGGCCTTAAAAACGCCGGAGCTATGTTTCAGCGGGCGATGACCTTGATCTTCCATGATCTCAAGTCTATTATTGAAGTATTTTTGGATGACCTCACTGCTCATTCTTGTATGAGAATGCGTCATCGCTATCACTTGAGATTGGTATTCGAAAGATGCCGGCACTATTCAGTTAGGTTAAATCCTCATAAGTGCATCTTTTGCGTGAAGTCAGGTCGTTTGTTAGGATTCATCATTTCGAAAGAGGGTATAAGAGTCGACCCTTTGAAGGTTGAGGCAATACTTCAGTTGTCTCCCCCGAAGAACATTCGTCATCTTCAGTGTTTGCAAGACATGGAAAACTTCTTGCGAAGATTTGTTGTCAACTTTTCCAATTTGACTAGAGGCTTCATGTGTCTCTTGAAGAAGGATACTCTCTTTGAATGGGATGAGCGAGCCCAGGAGTCCTTCGATGCACTCAAGTGAGCCCTAGCATCGACCCCGGTCATTAGTCCTCCGGATTATAGCCGTGATTTTCTATTATATGTGGCCGCGTCTTTAGAGACGATTGGTATGGTTTTGGTTCAAGAGGATGAGGAGCTCCAAGAGAATGTCGTATATTATCTGAGTCGAAACCTTATTGACACATAGATTCGTTATTCTCATGTCGAGAAGCTTGCTTTAGCTACTGTACATGCGGTTCAGAGTTTGAGACATTATATTCTCCTTCGCTAGACCTTGGTTGTGGCCCATGTCAATCCATTTCAGTTCGTCCTCACACAAAGGATGATTGGGGGAAAGTATAATAAATGGATTGTCATTCTGCAAGAATTTAATCTCAAGTTTGTTTCGGCAAAATCGAATAAATCCTTAATCTTTGTAGATCTTATATCAGATTTTCTGAGCGAGGCCAAGGAGTTGGTTTGTGAAGATACGTTTGTCGATGAACACATCTTCTTAATCTCAACGTCTGAACCATGGTATGGAGATATCATAGTATACCTGCAAACACAGAGGACCCCTACTCACCTCTCGTGAGATGAATGACAACGATTACGTCACGTCTCTAAGAACTACCTTATAGTGGACAATACTTTGTACCGCTATGGGGTAGATTCCATTTTATGACGTTGTTTAACTCATGATGAGGCTGAGGTTGTGTTGAATGATTGCCACAGAGGGGCGTGTGGTGGTCATTTATCTGGGATTTCTACATCTCAAAAGATTTTGAGAGCGGGTTATTTCTGGCCGTCGATCTTTAAAGATTGTGTTGATGTGGTCAAGAGGTGCCACCCTTACCAGGTTTTCGCACATAATATGCACTTGAAACCTTCCCCATTACATCCCATTATCACCGCCGGTCCCTTCACTAAGTGGGGGCTCGATTTTATGGATTGCAACCCAGCTTCGGCTGGGGGGCACCATCACATTATAGTGGCTGTTGATTATTTCATGAAATGGGTTGAGGCTATGCCTACAGTAAAATTCGATGGTGAGACAGCCGCTCACTTTGTATTCAACCAAATCATTACTTGGTTCGGGATTGCGAAAGAGCTTGTCACTGACCATGGCTCGCACTTTCAGAACCGTATGATGGAAGAGTTGGCATCCAAGTTAGGGTATAAGCAAGAGCACTCCTCTTCTTACTATCCTCAAGTGAATGGACAGGTAGAGGTAGTGAATAAATCACTCAAATCCATTCTCCAACGAACCATCGCACAAAGCAAGATGAATTGGCACATTATCTTATATCCTGCTTTGTGGGCATATCGAACCGCGGTTAAGACTGCCATTGGTTTTTCTCCATATCAGCTTGTACAAGGAGTGGAGTCGATATTGTCGGTTGAATGTGAAATTCCTTCGTTGAAGCTAGCTGTGGAACTCTTACCAGACACTTCACCTTTGGAGGAGCGTTTGGTTCACCTTGAGCAACTTGATGAGCAGCGTCGGGATGCCTTGGTGGCTCTAGAGGTTAATAAACGTCGCGTTAAGGTCCAGTACGATAAGTATGTCCGTCCAAGAGTGTTTAGTGAAGGAGACTTGGTACTCTTGTGGGATCAACCGAAATAACCCTTGGGGGCAGGGAAGTTTAATCCTATGTGGCGTGGTCCTTACGTGGTCAAGCGTGTCTTAGAGAAGGGTGCCTATGAGTTAGTGGATTATGAAGGGATAGCTTTGGTGGAGCCTAGAAATGGGCTCTATCTCAAAAAATACTATGCATGATCTTTAGCCAAGGCTGCTTGTTGTATATTATTGTACAGCTTTTGCATAGTTAGGTCTCTTTTTTTATTGTGATCGGGTTTGTGATTAGTTTTCGTTTCTTTTGGCAGATGTCAATGGAATCTTCCACCTACATAGGATTCCCGGATGGTGCAAGCCGTCACACTCAACACTCAGCCTCTACTGTTTGGGTGATTTATACTCCTATGGGTCAAGTACTGTCTTCAAGAGGTGTATGTCTACGGCCATCTTCCAACAATGTTGCTAAATATAGCGCCGTTATTGAGCTTCTATGGGATTCCATTTTACATGGTATTCTATCTCTTGAGGTACGTCTTGATTCAAAGTTAGTAGTGTCATAGCTCAATGGTTTGTACCATGTTAGAGATCCAACGTTATTGAGAAGGTTCTTACGTGTGAGATTGTTAGAACGACAATTTGACAATATAACATATATACACATTCCAAGAAATAATTATCAAGTTGCTGACTCATATGCTAACTACGTGTTAGATTGGCATTTGTCTCATTCATAATAAATTAATCATAAACACATTTACACATGTAAATAAATAAATCGATCACCTTAAAACTTTTATATATATATAAAAAATGTGGTAATATATAGTGTCATATACAAAAGTGGAGCTTTCAAAGCTTCCATCATATAGTCACACGGTAGTACAAAACATATACACTCCCAGGTGTCTAATCCTATGGAGGAGGAGTGATCCGGATTTATGTGCGAACGAAATGAAATAGCAGATACAGAATCATAATAACAGAGATTTTGCAAAGATAACAAAAATACAGTAAACACATATTCTATTAAATGGCATAAATAGAACAGACTGTAATACAATTGCTAGAATGGTGGTAGCTATCTCTGAGAAGAGATGTGGCTGCTACGCTCATTCATGCCAAGATGAATACAAAATGAGGCCAAAGGGGCCTATTTATAATAATAATGAGATGAGAACCCAAAAGTCCCAAAACGTAACCCTAGAAGATGAACTGTCATAAAGTTTGCGGCCCCAAGGTGGTAAGTTGAACAATCAACTTCCCGGGGTCATAACTTTTGCATACGATCTCCGATTTGGGAGTTTGATAGCTCGTTAGAAAGGTCTGTCTAAGATTTACAACTTTTGGTTGGAAAATTGAATGCCGATGGAAACCATTTGTCCCTGGTTCTCCAAAAAACGTCGTTTAAGGCCTCAAAATGGCCCCGGAAGTTTAGGACTCGAAAAACTGCCGAAAAATAACTAGGAAAGTGCCACAATGGACAATTGTTTTAAGCCAGTGGAATAGGTGGGTGGCCACCAATCTCCATCTGGATCAAGGAGGAGGGTTGTGATCATGGAATGCCACTACGGCTCTAGCTAGCCGCTGGAATAAACACACCTATGCGCGTGGTACACCCACCACCTGCCGCTGCATGGCCTCAGGCAAGTCCTCGACTTGCGCCATGGGAACTCTATGAGTCAGTCTCACAAAGTTGGTATGAATGCTCTGGAGCGTTCGCTCCGCATCCACACCCGTGATGTCATCTCCTCTTCCCCTCCGTCTATGACGAGGGAAGCCCTCTGGTCGCCGTGGTCCCACATCTGCACATGAATGGTAGATGTCACTATGTATTGTCGCACAAAAACATGTCTTTTTTATTCCACATAATCAAGAAAATACAAAAAAATTAAATAACTCAAAAATTTTAAAAAGAGTGAGAGTCGAGATTCGGTACCGATCTCACCATATGCCGATCCTGGTGGCAATGGCATGTCCGGATCCCCCCGAAAATCTATCCCTGCATAGGGGTAGTCATCTATGGCAACAATCTGTCGTCGCCGCCATGGAAAGAAGTCAGCTGGATATGGGTTGGCCACCCTACCACCCCCCAGTCTGCGCATAGCATCTTCCCAACGCCATTGGGCTGGATCTCGAACCCCATGGAGAGGAATGTCCACTCTAGGGCTCAATCCTAGAACACACTCGAAGAAAAACGTGCTTAGAATACTGCTGAACCCGAAGTTCCGTATCTTGCCTGCCTTACACTCACTGAGCTGGTGTTTCATGTTGCTCAGTAGTGTAGTACTCCATTCATATATGGTCGGTCTCATACACTCCACCGCATAGAACATCAGCGGCCGCGAGGCCTGATGGAGTGATGCTAAGCCTGCTATCTTGCCCAGAGTCAGTAATATGGCCTTTAGGCCTAGCACCTGTATAGCATTGGTGGGGACTTGGCTACCCACCTTCTCCGTATCTGGGTAGCAATACACAACTATGTACTTGTCAATAGTAAGGCCACCTCTTGGCCCACCTCGGGAACGAAGGTTCACCACCTCCCCTCGTCTAGATAGACCTGTGATAAAGTATATGTCCTCCACCTCTATGGTGAGGGACATCCCATCTATACAGAAGGACTCCGAGTCTAGATCCCAATAGTCTACCAGCATCTGTTGCAGTCTTGGTTTGGCCCTCAAACCACCAAGACACCAAAACTTGTAGAGTCCGCATGCACGTAATTCTTGTTGAGCCCTTAAGTCGGCCCTTACTGCTTCCTCTACTTCACCATGCTCGCGCTCTCTCCACTCTAGCACCATCCTGCAAGAAAAATTGCAAAATTGCCCATTAGATTCTTGTAAAATCTTACGCGCGGCGTCATACACGACTATTTTGCAAACAACCGCGTATGTACGCGGTTTCTAGCCCCTTTTCCGCGTATAGCCAACCCTATACGTGGAAAAAGCTTCGATATCCGTGTGGGCTGTAGCACTCATGTAGAGATGGCCTTAAGAACTTCATTTAACCATGAAAACTTACAAAAATTATATCAAAATGCAAGTTGAGAGCATGAGTAAATACCTGGAAGAAACGGTTGTGAATTCCGTCGGCTGGATCTCCTGGAATTTGCAGTTGAAAATCAGAGCTCAAATGGGTAAAAGTTTCAAATGATTTATATTTTTTACTATTTATAGAAAATTTTTCAAATATTTGAAATTTTTTACCCCCTTTCCTATAGTTTCGACGTTTTCTAACCATTTTGGATCGTTTTTGACATAATTGGTGATGTAGAAGACCTTTTTTAGTGCCGTTTCAGCCATTGGATTGACCCGTTTGTGCCGATCTCAGGTATCATGTCTAAACTGGCATATAGGTTAGGTTCACCACCGTTTGCATTTTGCATGACCTTATGACCATATCATCATGTCCTTAGGTACGAACCCACTCTATTATGTCACAGAACCTTCTTGCTGCTTTAGAAGTGGCATGATATGAGTGGTAGAGCTTCACCTTACATGGGTACCCTAGTTAGCGCCTTATTTGCATTTGGTGCCCATGCCGACATTTTCTCCTTTAGGGTGTGGGAGTCCGTTGTATAGTACCACCACGACATTTCGCAAGAGCCACATACTCCTCTTGATCTTATGCTGGCCTATTTCCCTCAGGACTCCCCTATGTCAAGTTGTGAATGCATTATCATGAGCTTTGCCTGCCTTATTGAGCTTTATGTCGGCTCCCCTGACATTGCGTTTCAACCATATAGCCTGAGCTTGTCTCATGTCTAGCCATGCAGAGCCATTTTTTATATCCTTCGCAGCTTGATTCCCTTTTTACCGGGAGGTGATTTTCCCTCGAGTGTTGATATCCTACACATGTATCCTTGCATTGAGCATAGGTATGTTCCACTGCTTGGAGCTATTTTGTTTTCCCTTATGACACTCGTCTCCTCCTAGTTTGTAACTATAAAGCTAGTTTATTCTTTTTTCAAGCTTTTCAAATAACTGAAAAAGTCCAAAAAAAATAAAAAAATAAAAAATCCGGACAAGGAAAGATGTTATCTTTGCAGCTATTGAGTCGTGTCGCCTTCGAACAGAGCACTGTATATCACATCCATTGGCTGGGTTATAGTTTGACTTTAGGAGCTGTACTCGTTTATTTGAGTTTATCTCCACTGACTGGTTAAGCTTCTAGTCCCTATGGATCCTTTGTTGATGCCTCCTGTGTCACAGAGATGTCCCATTTTGTATATCGAGTCTATGCTGCCTTCATTCAGTCACCATATGCCGTTATGCTCTTGTTCGAAGGAAGTTGAAACCTGAGTCAGCCATTCTTCAGTTATCTTGACTTTGCATGTCGGCCATTCCTGGTACAGTTATTGGTTCGTGCACCTTATGATCGAGTCCTTCCACATTATACAGCTTTGCTGAGTATCTCGTGTTGGATGATGGGGGATGCCTTAATGCCCTCCTTCCAGCGGATTTCATCCCATCGACTTCAGATCATTTATTTTGGGATTGGAATCTAGAGTCATTGTGAGTGCCTTGAGACTTGCAGTCATCAGTGGCAGGTTCTCTCGCCATCGACCGTTTCTTGGGAATACATCAATTGGATGATGGCGGGTGCCTTAATGCCCTCCTTCCAGCAGATTTCATCCCATCGAATTCAGATCATTTATTTTGGGATTGGAATCTAGAGTCATTGTGAGTGCCTTGAGACTTACAGTCATCAGTGGCAGGTTCTCTCACCATAAACAGTTTCTTGGGAATACATCAATGTCCCCTGATCGATGGATTCTCTCAAGTGTTCAACCTCAACACATTTATTCACACTTGTTAGTTTGCACTCTAGTACCTTGATTCCCATTTTCATTATCGGTGGGTGATCTTGCGTCTGTTAACGGTATACATTAATGACCGGTAATCAGACGATGGACTACTATGTTCGACCTCGACACCTCTATTCGCATAGTAGGACATGTACTCGTAGCGGTTTGTGTAGAAGACCTTCCAGATTGGTGGCATCTCTTATATGCTACCTCCTTGATTGTGCTAGTGTTCATGAGATTTCAGCTCTCGTGACTTGATTCTAGTATATGTCAGATATTTCCAGCCACTATGGAGATCTTGATCTATTATATATCTTCAGCTGTTTTGGAGATCATGGTCCTTTGTATATCTTCATCATGGAGATTCTGATCTATGTATATTGTACATGGCGATGACCACATATGTGATATCATGTATTATGCCTATTCATGGCCATTGTACTCTTATGTATCCGGGACTGCTATATGTACTTGCAGTTATATGCAGAGTTGTATTATTGTACTATGCTAATTGGGTGGCTGGTCTTCCATTTGGGATCCTTCATCACTCCACTTCTGGGATGGACTTGTAATGTATTCTGGCCACCGTATAACCCCTCTGATCTCATACATTAGGGGGCATCTGTTATAGCGGATTTCACCACTCTAGGTGAATCACACATTGTATGGCCTTCCCTTGTCCTGCTACAGACTCGTTAGCCCCTATGGACCACTATTTGTCTTTTGATGTTTCCTTGATCTTCCCTACAAACATATGAAAAATGATATACGCGGCTTTTAAACCTATAACCATGTATATACGCGGGTTTGACCCATATAACCGCGTACATCGGGATGTGTGCATAATCCAAATCCTTTTGGAGTTTTCCTTGACATGGATCCAACTCATTTGACTCCTGGCCTTCCATATGCCTTGAGATCGCACGGATTCGACCTTTCGGTATCCCTTTGAAAGCTATATAAGGAACCCCTTGGTACATTGAAATCATAAGAGATAATTGAGAGCAAAGAAACTATAGTCCATTGTTTCCAGAACTTATGCTTGAGTCTGCATCCCTTTGTCCCTTGGAGCGCTTTTGTGTTCTTCCCAAGCTTGCCTTTTGCTTGTGAGCTTGCTATCGATAGATGGAGGATTGAAGTGGTGGAGGGCCAAGTGGGGGATTCAGTTTCTTCGGTTTGCAGATGTGCCTTCAGAGGTTGTATCTATCTTGTAATCTCTGCTTTATATGAATAGAAATATATTTTCCTGTCTAATGATGTGTATTTGAATGGATATTTTATCCATGGGAATATGTCAAATGCTTTTACATTATTGATTATATATGCTAGAATAGATCTAACACCATGATATATAGTATGCTTGTATTGTTTACTTGTTGTTGAGGAAGTAATATAGCAATTCAAGCTGAAGATTGGAAAGCTTAACGGGGATCTACTTCAACCGTCTGGAATAAGGTACGCGGTCTGATCCTTTAGTGTTAGACATTTAATTTCTATTGCATATTGGAAAGGATTGATTTCTGGAGTCAAGCTGTCTATTGTGGTACCCCAAGCCATAGGAATTTCTCTCCGTAACACCCTGGAACAAGGGTAGCTTCACGTCATCACCCACCATTCTGGGTCTTCTTCTGGTATTTTCTGATCCACTACTATTATTGTTGTGCTGACACACAGGACAATCTTGCGATGATATTGTATTTCTTCCTCCTGAATTTGGCACAGTGCATGAAGGTGTAAGTATGTTGTTTCTTTGAGGCGGTCCTACCTTGGACCCGGGCATAGCCTGGTCGTTTTCTTCTTCATTGTAGGGTCGCTCAGTCCCTTGTGGTCTCTTCTCGCAGTTTCTTGTTCCAGTCGCACTAGGACTCTCCTTAGTCCTTTGCCTCTTCTCTTGCTGGAACCTCACCCCGATTCGTAGGAGACCACACTCTTCCTCAATTTCCCTCATAGTTTCATCGTAACTTCCATCCATCTACTCCGTATCATTCCATCCAAACCTTTCCTTCGCGGTACCCACAATCTCGGCACACTAGAGATTTACTCATCGAATTTCATCTTTAGTATTCCCTTTTCACAGGTGAGCATCTTAATCCACAGTTGTAAAGACAATAGAAATATCCCCCTTGGTCCCTTAAATAATTCCCTCTCTGCGTTGTTGTAGGAATTAACTCTATCGACAACAAAATCAGTGATATATCCTTCCAAAATGCTGTCTATCCACACCTCGAAAATTCAATTGAATCTTTGTTGTTTTCCCTTCGCAACTGTTGGATTAGTTCAAGGGTTCATTGACTAGGTTCTCCTCCTTGGAAGTTCCTCTTCTGGAAAGTAAGTTGCACTAACCACTCGTACAATATTATTTGAACTTAGCGAAGAATATTTCATGAATATTAGAGTAAATATATCTCCCCAACCACTCTTCTTCCAACAATTTGGAGTTATGGTTTTCTTATGTTGTGAGTTATTTATGATCGAACTATTCCTGGATCTTTGGTTTTGTCGGATGCCACAACATGTCCTCTTCTTCTTCGCACTATGGTCCCGACAACAGAACCATTTGTTGACATATTTCAGTTGACAAGGATTCACTCCACAGATCTGTCGACACCCATCGACACAATCTCCCTAAACATCAACCCAGACATGTTTTACCCTATCCAAAAACACCTGTGAAGTAGATGTAGTATCACCAGAGATGTCTAAGGGAGGGCTGCAGGAACCACATTTTCACATAAGGAAGAGGACTTGCGCACTATGTTCTACTCTATCGTAGGGTTACTCAGAGATCCAGGGAGTTACGGATATCATTCATGATATCTATTTATCATCATTCACAATAAACTCAGACATCACAGTAACATAATTCATGTTAACTTAATGAAGACATCGACATGTATTAACCCGATGGACATTACAAGACTTCACATCATTCAGATTTAGACATGTAAGATCATAGATCACACCATCATTAAGTCCACAAGTTTAACATATATGCAGATAAAAAGAAAAAAAATTCATCATCAACATCAACCTTATATTATTTCCAGGACACCTCGAAATAGACGAGCATTCCTTGGTCGAATAGACTTAGACTAGAAAATGCATTCTTCCTCATATCAACAACATGACTGAGCATACAAGTAGATTCAAGACTCAAAAATATCTCTCTGATGATCCTCCTTTGATTCATCGATCATCTAATGACTCTACTCCTAATTCTACTAATAGGCTTGAGCCGTTACAAAATGGTCCACATAGGTGACTTTCTAACTACTTTTGACCAAACTTTCTAACTAATTCGATCAAAATGACCACACTTGTCAGTATCTTCCTATGTACAGTTGAATTTTCCACCCGTCGATGTCTTCCTTGTCGCACCTTGCGCATCTTATCCCCTTGCCAACATAACCTAACCCAAGATTGATGATACTCAACCTGTGAGACCAAATTTTATACTAATAAAAAATCATCTAATCTATTTGAGATAGCCTCCCTTTCTCTTTTTGTTTTTCTAGGTAGCGATCATGGTATTCTAATATTATACTTGAGTATAGTATTCTAGGTGATTGTTTTGGATTGAAAAAAACATGTTTATAGATAGGTAGGCGAATATTAAATATGAAACATACAATTAACATTGAAATGTGTAAATTTTGGCGAATATTATGATAAAAAATATATTTCATGTAAATATAGGCAATATTAGAGACTAAAAATGACCAAATAGCGAATTTAATTTTTGAAAAAAACCCAAAAAATAGCCAATTTGCGAAATTTCGCCCCTAAAAATGACCCTGGTAGGAATTATCCAAGAGGGCTCGATATCCATAAGATTCATATCTTCAAAAAGATGATGGAAATAAGCAACCAAAGAATCTTGTCATGCATGCTCACCCCAAAATTCTCAAGTGGAAATGGTTAAATTGAGATCACCTCCCAGAATTATATTATTGTCGAACATATATCCTTGAGATTTAACTTCCTCCCAAAATCATTTCTGTCTTGATAACACCAATAAAAAAAGGAAAAATTTGAAAAAATTCCCAAGGTTTTGTGTTTTGACCTTCAAAATTACATTTGGATCCAAAGGCACATGAAAAGAGAGAGCCGCTCACATTTGTATTTCGAGCAATAAGGGTACCCCTAGAGAATCCTTTTGTGTCTTGAGAATATAAATTCCATCCCTTTAAAAGAGGAGTAAGATATTCTACAACTTCAAAGATTCTAAAATATCACGCATACTATTTTTAGCCTCTACGCAATTTCTACACCTATCAAATTTATATCATGTAGATAAGCTATGTGTGTTAACTTTGACCACCGTGCAATCCACCACACGACAAGCTTTAATGATTGGGTGTCAACCACCGTGTGTGATAACCATTGTGTGGAAACATTAACTTCTAATGACAAGTCACTGACTTCGTGTAAGGTTAGCGCTGTATGCACAATGAGACTTCATATGCGGGAATTCATCTATATATAATAAATAATGAAGTACAATAGTACATATTCCAAACTTAATTACCAAGAATGACGATTGCTATTAGCTAATAAAATTCATATTCACAACTACTAACTACAACATGCATCTTATCATTCCAATCAAGATTCATGTTAGAATTTTATTCTTCAATCAAGGTTATATTAGATATTCAAACAACTTGCATTATATCATAATAACCATATGCAATAGGATCATTGAAAGAAATACAAGCACAACAAAAAAAACGTACATAAATATTGATCCTCTGAGAAACCTTACAAGGGAAGAAAACCCAACAAGATTCTTCACTATAGATTCATTAGTAAGTACAATGTCTTCTAGAACAATCCAAGAGCTAAAGGATATTTCACACAAAGATCCTGAGAATAAGTTAAGATAGAAACCCCAAGAATAAGATGTCTTCACAATTGCAACTACTCTTCTTCTCTAGCGATCTTCTTCTTCTTCTCTCTCTAGCGAATATGCTTGAGTGTTTGATGTGTCCAATTGGGAAGTGCGCATCCCTTATTTATACTTGTTTTCCAAGTGACTTTTCCTTATGGGGCCAACTTGTCAACTTCATTGGGTCGACTTATCTAGGGTACAATATGTTCTTTCTAGATTCTTTTAAAGTTAACTTTGCAAGAGGGATTTACATTGATTCTTTCAAGGTTCTTTACATGATAAATTATAACAATAATATTCTCTAAAGGAAGTACAATAATAATACATCAAGAATACAAGAATAATATCTTCTGAAGTTACACAATCTTCAATTGTCCCTCTTAATAAGGAAGGTATTCTTCAATCTCTATCATCATCACTGCTGTTGAAACTCTGTACTCAAACCATTGACTTCTGACATATCTTGAATTTATACATCACTAGAAGTTATGTACGAGCAATCCATCAAGTCGGAACAACTCGAGAGCACAAATTACGTCTCCAAAGTGACTACCTGTGTTATCACACTATGTGTCTAGATAATCTCATGAGTGTATCCTAGGAGCACAAATTATGTCATTGAAGTGACTACCTGCTATCACGTCACATCATGTGGAGAACAACCCAGGATCACAAATTACATCACTAAGTGGCTACCTGTGTCTTCGTACACCACAAAAACATGATACTCATGAGTGTATCCTAGGAGCACAAATTATGTCACCAAAGCGATTACCTGCTACCACGACACACAATGTGGAAAACAACCCAAGAGCACAAATTATGTCACCAAGTGACTACCTGCATCTTCGCACATGCGTGTATTCCCTCCATAGCACCAACAATCAAGAAGCTCAATTACGTAACCAATGCGACTACTGAATCCTCGTGAGTGTAGTTTGGGAGCACAAATTACATCATCGAAGTGACTACCCACTACAACATCACCTCAAGTGGAGACCCGCCTACGAGCACAAATGATCCAAAAATGGGTAAAACTCAAATTTCTTCTATTAGCGAATACTTAATTAAAATTCTCAATTTCCCAATATTCATAAAGAAATTGGCATAAAAACCAATTTCAATCTTTAACAATTCAGAGATTTCACAAAACACACATGAAAAAGACACACAAACCAGAACTGTTAACAGAGTTCACCAGATCTCCTGGTTACATCTCCGACTCATTGAAACTTTGAATTGCTTTATTATCTCCTTCAAAGATATTTGGCATTCATAAGTATAATTGCATGATCTTCACTTCAAGTGGCTCATTCCCATCTTGGGATTCCTTTCCCTTCCTCAATAAGAAGAACTAAGGATCTCACATGAACTAAACCAAGGATCTCACATGAACTAAACCGCTTCTCCCATTTTGGGATGAAATTTCCCATACCAAGCTTACTAGAAATTTTTTCTCCAAAATAACTTATTTTCCTTCTCCAAATGAGAGTATTTTATAGCCTTTACATGGATGATACTCATTACACATGTTAAGGAGAATATATCTCCCATGATCCCTTAAATTAGGATCTAGGGACACCTTAAGGGATAGGTGGAGAAATGATCTCAACTTTCTCCATGAAGATATCAACACTCCCTCAGGACTAGGAAATTAATGATGAGGTGTATTCTCACACCTTATTTTAGTTTCCTTTTACAAACTTAAATGAGAAATACACGAGCACCTCATACTCACCAAAGTATTAATCATTACAATTAACATTTCATTTTAAACCAAAGCTTGCATGAGCTTCTTTTTGGTTTCTTGGAAATTTACTTAAATACTTTATGTTGAAGGTGGAGATCCTCCTGGATCAAATATCCCCACTGAAAATCATTTTTGGACCTCCAAAAGTATCAACTAAAATATTTGTACCAGCTGCAAATGACACATTCCCCTTCTCCTTCACCTTTGTACTTCAGAATCATAATGCTAAAGCTAACCACTATAAACTTTGTGGCTGAAGACACATGGATTAAAATTTTGAAACTTCATTTCATTCTTACCCAGAGTTTTAAAAGAACTCTTTAGTCAAGTTTACAATAGAGGCCAAAAAGGGCGTAGGCAAAAATAATGCCTCTCACTCAAAAACTCCTAAGAGTGGCTAAACAAGTGTTTTACAATATTCCAATCATCAAATTTGGGAAACATTTCAAAACACCCTTTTATATCATTGATCCACATGGAAAATCTAGGTATAGAGCAATGCCTCTTTATTGCCATGGTAAAATTTTTAGGCTTTCTTAAGCAAAGAGCCCCTTAAATGGACAAAGTTGAAATTAGACTTCAATAGTTCTAAAGCTATAATATAATTCCCATAAATAGGTGCGCCATCAAAATGTATGTTTGACTAAGGAAAATAACCTACCCTTGGATGGTTTTCTACAAACAAATATGTCAAAATCGAATTTATGCCAAACTTGGTTACAATGCACTTCCATGGATTTGATCCTTGGTCTGCTCTTGGTTCTATGGGTAAGCATACATTCTGCACTCACTGGCAGAAACTTTGGAATCATATGAAATATTGGTCAATACGTCCCAAAGTTGGTCCCTCGGTTCGGTGATCCAACCTTTCGAATGGTGCAAAAACATGAGCTCTCCACTCTCAGCCTCTGTTCAAATGAATACAGTCCTTAGACTCTGTCAAATGCTTTAGTTCACTGCTACTTCTGAGTGACAAGTTCTGAGTTCAATCCTGATCCACCGTCCGTGGTCTAGACTCGATCTTGGCTCTTCATAACATATAATGGATTTTGCACTGTCCAATGTCTTCACTCAATACCAAAACTCTGTGCTTGCACTCTGTCATCTCCACTTCTCCCATGGCAATGCTTCTACTATGCAAGGCGGCAGGGTGCACCCATGAATGGTCCATGATGAAAGGACGGCAAAACATAAATATTTGTACAGGCTACGATTTTCAATAAACCCGACTCCAATCATGATCTATAGTGGCAACAAAACTGAAGACCTAAACCACAAATGTGATGATGACGGCCTGCAATTAAAGAGATGAGCTTCAATCTACATACAACTTGTCGACCTGGATCCATGAGACCGAATTTTTTTTAATCCTCAATGTACAATCGATCCTCTGCTCAACTATGCTTATTGCTGTCAGTCCTCATCATCACGACATGTCACCTTCTCCAACAATCCAAATTCCAAATAACTTTGGCTATAAATCTTTACTGAAATACCATGACACCACTTTCCATGATAAACCGCGAAACTCTACAACAAATTCTTCGAACAATGAGAGCTCTTATAAACTTATAGCACAAAGATTTGGCCTCTTCTTGTCCAACGTCTAGTTGACACAACCTGGTTTTTGGGCAGCAATATGAGTGTTTGCCACTGCTAGATCAGGCTCTAACTCGGTGGCCTGACACAAACTTCCATCATTATCGTTTCCCTTATAAGGCATTGAACGTATTACGGTCACACCATAATGGATTTGCTTACCCATTGTCCAGGTCCTTTGCGAATGCTCCTCTATAGATCGCCTTCAGACCTGAGTCTCCACCACCACCTATTAGCGAAAATGATGAGATTCACTATTTTCAGCGGATCAGGTTTCCCCCACAATTGAGATATATTATGAAGCACACATCCGGCCTCTACAAGCTGAGAAGCATGAATGAATTGAACATTCATAAATCTCAATATATTCCATCGAGGTTTCAATATCCTAAACCCTTCTTCAATACAAGAGAACCCCCTTTAAGAGATAATCATTGAAGGCCTTTCTTAGACCATTCTTAGACCCGAAGGGCATAATGCAGACCATAATACCATTGTCACAATATAAATTTGAGCCACCTTCTAACAATGATGACATATAATAGATTGCTGCTACAGATCTGAACACTACACCCTGGATGTGATATATTCAATGGCCAATATGCATATAGTCAGTGAACACGGACGGACGGCAACAAAAGCATGAACCGACACACAAGTGTGACCTTCAACACAAGAAAATCAAATTCCTTCATGAGCAATTCGAATTGGGAGAGAGAGGGACACAAGCATGAGAGTTACATTCCAAAAATATAAAATAGGAGTTACACATCAAGTGGCTACACGAAGAGGCAAGCTAATCCAACTCATGAGGGCACACTAGGTGAGAGAGGGACTCCAATCCTCAAATAAAATTAATCTCAAGGTAAATAAAACCAAGGAGTAACATAACATATGAGTGTACATAACCAAGAGGATCCATCAAGTACATAAGAAGGGTGTACACCATCAACATAGGCTCAACACACATAGGTAAACACTTTTCCACAACCCCTTGCTCGTAATGTCATGGTTCCTCATACTTTCTTTCGTGGCATCGTTTTCCCGGTTGTTTTCGTTTTATTAATTATTTTATAAGTTCAACATAATAAAAAATAATAATAATATGCAAACCATTGTCGATGAACCTTCTTCCACTATGTCCAACATAACAACAACAACAATATGTATAGGGGATAAATGAGAGGGTATTACATCTTCGACTATTACAAGCTCCACTTACTTTTCCTTTTTTTCCCCCTTCTGTCCCACTCCCCCACAATCCGCTTTAGATATTTAAGATCACTTGAAAATTGCAGCATGGTTGGTTCAACCAAACTTGAGTCTATTGATTTCCATTTCGAGTGGATGAGTGCTTTGAAATATTCTTTCCCTATCCATTCACGATTAAACTTAAATGGACATGATGGCTTGGCATCCTTTCTAGTAAATTGTAGCAAAAATAGGATGGTGATCTAATCCACCTCCTAACCTGTTGACACACTTCAGTCGACAGGGGTTCACTCCACAGATATTTCAATACCCATCGATGCAATCTCCATAAACATCGTTCCATACATGTTTTACCCTATCCAGCAACACCTGCGAAGTAGATGCAGTCTCACCCGAGATATCTAAGGGAGGGCCGCAGGAACCACATTTCCACATAAGGAAGATGACTTGCACACTATGTTCTACTCTATCGCAGGGTTACTCAGAGATGCATGGATTTACGCATATCATTCATGAGATATACTTATCATCATTCACAATAAACTCAAAAATCACAGTAACATAATTTAGATTAACTTAACGAAAACATCGACATATATTAACCCCATGGACACAAGACTTCGCATCATTTAGATTCAAACATGTAAGATCATAGATCGCACCATCATTAAGTTCACAAGTTTAACATATATGCAGATAAAAAGACATGAATTTCATCATCAATATCATCCTTATATTATTTCTAGAACACCTCGAAATAGACAAGCATTCCTTGGTCGAATAGCCTCAGACCAGAAAATACATTCTTCATTTTGTAGGTTTCTGCGGTGAGATATGTTAGAATAGGGTTTTTTTCCGGAAATTCCGCAGTAGACATTTTTAGTCGACGTTTCGATTCCGAATCGAGAACCATCATCAGGACAAGTAGTCAATTTGGATGGGTAAGCTGCAGCTCTAGAGAATAAATAGGCTTCGGTTCATAAGGATATCCTTATGAACCGAAGCCTATTTATTCTCCAGAGCTGCAGCTTACCCATCCAAATTGACTACTTGTCCTGATGATGGTTCCCGATTCGGAATCGAAACGTCGACTAAAAATGTCTATTGCGGAATTTCCGGAAAAACCCTATTCTAAAATACATTCTTCTTCGGATCGACAACATGACCAATCACATACAAGAAGATTCAAGACTCAAAAATATCTCTTTGATGATCCTCCTTCGATTCATCGATCATCTAATGACTCTAATCCTAATTCTACTTATAGGCTTGAGCCATTACATAGGTCAACTTTCTAACTACTTTTGACCAAAACTTCTAACTAATTCGACCAAAATGACTACACCTGTCAGTATCTTCCTCCACGTAGTTGAATCTTCCACTTGTCGATGTCTTCCTTGCCGCACCTTGGGCATCTTATCCCCTTGCCAATAGGACCCCAACACAAACTCATGGCTCGTCCTCGAGCCACGTCAGCTGGAAATTACTGGTGCATCCAACTTTGTCCTAAATTCTTCGTAGACAACTTTTACTTCATTGACAACTGCTTTGACCTTAGCTTTGATCGTTGCACATTGCTCCACTTCTTGCTCCATAAGGTGATCCTCGTTCATCTGCTGGACTGTGGTTAAGTCCTCCTTTGTCTTCGTGACCTCTTCCATCGCTCTAAGTGCCACTTCCTTAGCTGCACCCTGTAGTTCATCTAATTGGGTCGATATCCTCTGATGTATGGTACGTGCCTTATTAACATGTTGTTGTAGCTCCTTAAGATACGCTTCCTTGGTCACCTGCGTTAGTGGGGGAATCCCTTTGAGAGATCCCTACAATGCTGATAATTTTTCTTCTACTTTCTTCAGTTGTGCTTCTAGCTAGTGTAGCTACTCATCCTGCACCAAATTCCCCCAATACTTGGTGATCTCCTCTTCAATTGTGCGAACTATCTTCTTGCTCTCCATAAGTTCTGTTGTGGTATCTTCAATGACTCATCTTCTTTCTGCAAGCTACTCTAGCATTGTGCTTGGTACCACTCGTGCTTGCAGATCCTCGTTCTCTTTCCTCAGATCAACGACTATTTGTCATAGTCGACGCAACACTTTTTCTTCTGCGAACATATCTGGGGTAATGTCCAGAATTTCTTCACGTGCAACTGAGATTGCTCTCTCCAATCGCTTCCTGTCATCAAAAGCCTTGGTATTTTCGTTCATAACCGCCTCCTGCTTCGTCTTCAGTTGTTGAATCTTTGCTTCCACCTTTATTACTTGCTCTTGAGACTTGACCAATTGGTCATGCACTATTTCCTCGTGGTCTTGGATTTCATGACTCGCTTCATTATGGAGTCGAGACACCATATGCATCGAAAGCTTGTTAATGTTGTGGCCGATCAAGTCGAATTGGTGCAAGGTGGAGTCGACATCTTCATCCCCTATTATAAGTACTTGCGACGAAATCTTGATCATCCGCACTTTCTTTGCAATACTTACCTCAGATGCTCTTTGTAGCGAATCCGTTTGCGATACCCTTGTCTCCAGGAATGCATTTGTCAGGGATTGCAACAACCCCTTCACTTGGTGGAAGTACTCCATGACATGTTGCTTTACTTGTGCTTGCATTTCACTAGTCTCTGTAGTAATTACAACTAGTATCTTGCTTACTTGATCATCTGAAAGTTTCATGGTAATAATCCCTTCACCTGGTTCAAACCAGCGCTTTGTCTGTGCCTCTTCCTATTTCTTCTCTAGCTTTGAATCTGTCGGAGTCGCTAATGATTCTTCTTGTGAGTCCTCATCAGAATCCTTCGCCTACTCCTGCTTGATTAGAATATCTGGTGGTAGTGCCGCTTCCGTATCCGACAATTCATAAATGCTGACTGGAACTTTCCACTCCAGCAGCCATTCGTCGATGATGGCGTCTAGCTCTTCGTCGGTCAACTTGTACTGTTTCGTCAACCACTAATGCTCTGCGTCATGCTTTTCCTATACGTGGATAGCATACGGGCCTATTGTGAATCACACAAGCCTCCTATACTTTATCACGAACTCATTTGTGAGGTGCAATATTTTTCCTACTGCATCCCAGAGTGCATCCAAATACAAGTAGAACTGGACGTTGTTGTCAGTTTGTCACGCCTTGTCATTGGGTACCCATAGATTTTGGTACCGCTCTCCTCTTCAAGATTTGAAAACTTCGACATCCATTCTTTGATAATACTTTGGTTCCATCCAACCCACAAGTGAAATAAATATCAACAACCATGAGTAGGTGAATGGTCTTCTCCCCTATTGCACTAATATGATGTCTTCCATCAATTGGTTCAACAAAAATAGAGCCCAATTCATCTGAACTCCTGCTACGCATTGCTTCATGCATACGATAACTCCCGACATGCACTGTTTTGGCCGGTTCTTGTGCACGATTTTCAAAGCCAACAACTTTGTTGCGATTCAAAGTCCCTTTTCATTAATGGTGTTAATTCCATACACTCTCTTATCAAGAATCACATCACACTTCTTCTTTAACCTCACGGCCAACGTTTTGTCGTTGTCCTTCCCTTTGAAGTATTGGGATGAATCGACCCCCTTGGGCAAGTCGGTGATCTGTGATATCAGATCGACCATGATAGGGACTTTTGTATCCATCCATATATATTCACCATGGAAGCATGATATCAACTGCTTCATGTAGGATTTAATCTTCGCTAAATGCCCAAAATACGACATGTGGGTGATGGCCAACAACCTCGACTGCTGCAACCCCAATGCCCATTGTACTGGTTCTCTAGTGATAGGACCGTTGTCACCTTGCGCTCGATGTTCCTATGTCTCCTCTGTGCATTCTGGATATGCCAAAATGTTGTGATCACTGTATTGTAACTTCTGCAGCTATGGAACATATTAATTGTGACATGTACCCCCTTCGGAATTGCCGACATATTGATGTTGTACTTCTGGTTCTTTCTGATGTGAACCACCAGTGCTCCTGGATTCCACGGTGGTACATAGTCCAGAATATCATCTACTATCGTCCCTTTCCACAATGTGGATTCCTCCCTTCTTGTCATCGATGGGACAACTTCTGCTTCTCCTTCCCTTGTTGAAATATGAGTTGATTTAATACGCTGTGGTAGAGAGGTTGGGCGATTCACACCCCTTTTATTTCTTGGTGGTTGTGTTAATACGTCCTAAATTTTTGGCTGTTCTTCTACTATCGGTATGCTGTGTAGCGACGATCCCTACGTGTTGCTGCTTGAAATCATTTGAGCCATAGCTACCTTTCTACTTCTCCTTCACTCATCGCTGCTATTCTATACTTGATTTTGATCTAATTCATTCTCACAATGCTCACTATGGTTCAATCGATGCCTCAAGGTATATTCTTATAGCCTCTGTTTCTCCTGTGCGAATGATTTCGACCATCATTACCAAATTCCTCGAAGATTGGCCAATTTTGCCGTCGATTTTGCAAATCTAACAATCCGATTTTTCCATAAATGCACATCATTCCCACTTGTGCCATCGCTGGTCGGGTTTAATTGCTGCATTTATTATCTGATTCGACCATGTTGCGCCTCATTCGATATCACCAAGTTCCAAGTTTTGCTGCGATTTGTTTTTTTCTTTTCTATCGACCCATTTTGCTGTGATTTTTTTTTTGTTTTTGCATGGCGATCAGCAGTGGTGCCACACTTGTTTATCCCGATAGGGCTTTAGCCGACTTCCATTTACTAGTTTCAGTAGCAATGCTCCGTTTAACTGCTACATTTGTACCATCCCTTCGCCGATGATGAAATGAATGACAAAAGGTCCTAACCAATGCATCTGTAGCTTACCTGGGTGCTTCACGAACTTGCTGTCGTGTAGGAGAACCATATATCCACGCTAGAAGTACTTTTATTTGTACATGGCGGTCGTGCCATGACTTTCGTTGATCCTTTTCTACTTGCTGCTAGAAACCTGTGATGAAACGATCCACTTCGAGCTACAACAACTGCGTCAACCGTTCTTCAACCACTCCTTCGTCACTCATTCTTGTCGATGCCGCTATACATAGGCTGGGAACAATGTACTCCATCGACATTATCGCTTCTTGTCCATAAACAAGCTTGAAATCCGTTTTTCATATCAATCTCTTACATTTTCTCATGTAGGCCCATAATATCGCAGGGATTTTGAGATCCCAATCATTGCGATTTGCGTTGCATACTTTTGTTAGCACATGTTCCAATACCTTGTTGAATTCTTCGATTGTTCCATTCACTTGTGGGTGATATGGAGTACTATTCTTGTGCTGGATCTGAAATTCCTTAGTCATTGAGCTAATCATTTGATTGACAAAGTGACTCCCTTGGTCTCTCATCAGTATCTTGGGACAACCAAATTGATTAACCACATTGTCGAATAGGAATCTAGCTACTGTCGCAGCTGTACAATCTGTCACTGGTGCTGCTTTTTCCCATCGTGTCAATTAGTTTGTCATAGTGATGATATATCACGCACCTGTCTGTTTTCCTAGAGGATTGATGGGTCCCACAAAATCCACCAGACATTTATCAAATGGTTGCAACATTATCTGAGGTACTACTTTCATCTTATCTTGTCGTGATGACTTCCCCGTCCTTTGACAGATGTTGCATCTTTTAGCATAATCCGTGACATCATTGTGCATTTTCGTCCACCATAAACCAACTCAAAGTATCTTTCTAGCGATTGCGTGGCCTCCATAATGTCCTCCCGCAATTCCATCATGCGCCTCTGCCAATATTATCTCCTTCTCATGGGGTAGAACATATTGACGTAGAATTTCATCCGACCCCATTTTGTAGAGTTGTCCTATGATTAGCTGCAAATCCATACCTCTGACGACCAATTGCTTCCTCTGAATCATGGTGAATTCCTTCAGTGGTTTTCCTATCGTCAAAAGTTGGATAATTTTCTCATAATGGTCATTCACCATGCTGATCTTAAACAACTGCACATCAAGTAGCCATCCTCGATGCTGCTTGGCTCTTCACCTGTTTCTATCCTTGACAAATGATCAGGTCCTGCATTCAACGGTCTTGGCTTCACAATGATCTCAAAATTGAACCCTTGGAATAGTAGTAACCATCGAAAAATATCCCCCCCAAACACATGCTTGTTAACCAGGTACTTCAATGCTGAGTGATTTGTAAACATTTTGAAATGTCCTCCCAACATGTAGTGGCAGAATTTTTATGATGCATACACCATCGCCAATCCTTCCCTCTCTGTTATTGTGTAGTTTCTTTCCACAGTACACAAATTTCGACTTGGGAATGCAATTGGGTGATCGATCGCTTCTTCCCATGGTTGAGCCAAAATCACTCCCAATGCGACTAATGAAGCATCAACATGGACGTGAAACTGCTTCGTCCAATCCATAAAAACTAATATTGGTGCTGCAACCATTTTCTTCTTCAAAATATCGAGGATTCTCTGATATTCATCATTCCATTCGAACTTCGCAACCTTCTTCAATGGTTTCTCCATTGGTTCTATGATCACTGTGTATCCTCTTATGAACATTTGATAATATCCAGTGTGACCCAACATCACACTTAAATGTTATACTGTCATTGGAGCAGGTAGGTGGAAATTTTTTTGTAATCTTGGCAGGATTGACCAACATACCTTCCTTGCATACAATATGTCCCAACAAAATCCAAAACGGAGCACAAAATACACACTTCTTCATATTCAATGAGATTTGATGTTGTCGACATATTTCTAACATCAATCGAAGGTTCGCAGTGTGGTTTTTTACCAACCCATAGATGGTCTAGTCATCTATATAAAATGCTAGGAATTTATGAATGAAGTCCTTAAACACAATGACAACTATCCTTGAAAAAGTCATAGGTGCGTTCTTGAGGACAAACGACATCAATGTGTATTGAAAAAATCCCCATTATATTATGAAAGTGGTCATGTGCCTATCCTCCTTCGTAATTATTATCTGGTGGTAGCATGGAAATATGCCCGTGAACGAATAGATTTATTGTCCTCCAACACATTCCAATACTTCGCTAGTGAATGGTGTTGGGAATGGATCATGAATACTTTGTGTCATTCAGCTTCCTTAGGTCGACACAGATTTGGATTTCCCTTGTATTTTGGTCTTGTACAACCATCAGACTGATCCACTCTGACTCTTCAATAGTTTTGATAATGCCAACATCCATCATCCATTCTAGTTCGAAATTGACGCGTTCCTTGTATCACGGGTTCAATCTTTAAGGTTGTTTCTTAACTGGTTTTGCATCTAGATTTAGAGGGATTTGCATTTTGCCTAAGTCACTTGAAATCCCTTTCATCTCAGTAAATTTTGTCAGAAATAAATACTAGAATTCATGCAGTAGGTCAGTGATCTTTGCCATAGTTTCCTCATCCTAGTAATCCCCAACATTAGCGATTTTCAGGTCCTTTGTCATCCCAATATTTACCTTTCTTATCTTGAGTGGTTGTTTTACTTTGTTGGATGGTATTTTTGGTGTTGCGATATCCCAAATTCCCTCTGATTCTAATATGTTTACAACTCTTGGATCATCCTCATCGTCAGGCTCTCCTGTCACATTGTCGCATTCTAACATTAATTGTGTTACTGGCATATCCTATGATGTCATTGGTAACTCCGCCAGAACTATTTCCAACATGATGTAGCAGATGCGATGAAGTGCACTATATATGTACGGATTGTCATTCACAAAGCTGAAAGTATGGATGAAGCTGACAGTCAATTCTTCCCACGTTGTAGTTTCCCTTCGTAGCTCTATCGAAACTTACTGTCTCCTTGGTATTTTGTCCAACGTATGGACAAATGCATAGACCCATTATTCCTTCAGCTTCAATACCCATGCCATTTGGCATGTGACCAAATGATCACTGGGATCGTTCCTTCCATCATATTTCTTTCCTTGGTAGTGCTCCTCTTCTCCAAATCGAATTTCCATTAGTCTGGGACATATATCCTAGTCTCCTATCGAGGTCTTGTGTGTATCCCACCATCTTTCTTGAGTAGCCTTTAGTGCTTCTTCCAATGCCAATAGTTGCTAAGGATATGATACTTTATCCTCAAATTCGTCAATAAAACCAGCCAATTCAGGTGGCCCTTCATATGTCGGTAGTTCGATGAATTTTATTGCTACCCAGCGCAGTGATTGAGTGACTCACCCACATTTTTTGATTGATACTTCATGTAACCGGTTCTTCTAGTTCTCTAGTTCATCGTCAGATTTCGATGGTGCAGAGCTAGTATTTTTCCATCCCAACTCTCTGTATGTGGTGGGATTGATGTAGTCTTCAGAAATATTATAGGAATTATCGCATCCTCCCACAAATTCCTCTTTCACTGGTTTGATGTATCTTCAGCCTTCACTAGGATCTAATGGGGCAATGATCCACATGTCATGATTCTCAAAAGTCATTACTCTTTTCTTGAAGTTAATAATCGCTAAATTTTCATTTGCCCATCCAATCCCAAAAAACGCGTGATATGAGGTACTTTTTTTGACTATCTCAATAACGTCAAAGTATGTGTAGGTCTTTAGTCCCTCCACTTCGACAAGTAGGTGTGGTACTTTTCCAATTGGCGACACCCTAGTCTGATTTTCTTGTCGCAGTTGTATAGGAGACCAAACCAACTGCGGTTTCCCCATTCTTTCCCATGTTTAATTTTTCAGGATATTTACGTCTGATCCTAGATCCAAGATGAATGAATGCACATCATAATCACCGATTTGGACATTCATCCTCATTTCCCTTCCTGTTTTCCTTTTATTCAAAGAATTCACTGAGTGGTCCTGTCACCCTTTCTGCTATTGGTACAACAAGCTTTCTATTTCTACTAATGCATTGGGATTTTTTTCTAGCGACATACAAATTTCTAGAAAAATTTGCAATGTACTAACCTTCCATGATGATCTTGGCATAGCTGTCGAATAAAACATTAGTGGCATTTCATAGACAAGCAATTTACTAGTGTTATTGTTCATTATGTCTCTTGTGTCGAAGAAGGTTTATTTCTCAGTGTACACATTGAATTTTACATTCTTTCGAGCTGCTGGTTGGATATTTGGAAGTGGTCCATCAAATCCTATCGTTTCTCCTCCTTAAGGTACCACTTCGACATTTGCTGTCTGAGTTCTGGGTTCCACCAATATTTTTCCTACAATTGGTCCATGATTTTGATTATGAGTCTGGTTTGCATTCTGGTTCGGTTGTGGTTGCGGCTGGTTCTTGGCTTGCCACTTCACAATCAACAACGTGCATTCTTCGACAGTGTGATATGTGACACTAGAATAAGTACACTGAGACTATAGATTCATATAGTCTCTCTGGTAATGTCTGCAATTATTGCACGTTACTGGTCCACGACTGAAGGCTCCATTGCGACCTTCGCGGAATCCTCCTCGGAATCCTCCTTGTGGATGATACTATGGTTGGTTGAACTGCTGCTGTTGATTAGGCTGTGTTTGAGCATACCATGATTGAGTATACTACGGCTAGTGCTGGTTATACTACATCTGCTGTATTGTGGTTGTTGCTGAAAGAAATGCGGTTGCAGTTGTGGTCTTTCTGCCGGTCGGTGTTCTTCTCCTTTCATAAAATACATATCCATGGTTCTCTCTTGGAGCAAGTCATATGCTATACAGTCCTTTTCTTCATGGCCAACTGATCGACAAAAGTTGCAAATAGATTTGCTAGCTTTGACACAACCTTCTGAAGGTATACACATTCCTCAGACCAATGTCCTCTTTTATGACAAATCCAACACCATGGTATTCCACCTTGACTTAGTGGATTAGGGGCTCCAGCCTGTAAGCATTCATGGAAGTTCAGACACTGATCCTTATGATGCCCTTCTGTTCGACATTGACTGCACTAGACTTCTTCTCAAACTTATTTTCCCTTCTTGATAGGGATAATTTTGAGAACACCCATGAAATTTATATGTATAATAAATGGGCGAATCTCCCTAATATATAGGAAAAATTGAAGGTTATTTTATCAATAATATAATATCTATATATAATGTTTTGGATAATCTTTCACTCTATTATAGAATCTTGTAAAATATTGGCGAATCTTTCACTAAATTATAAGATATTGTAAAATATTGGTGAATATTTCACTAAATTATAAAATATTGTAAAAACTTGGGAAATATTTCATCAAATTATAAAAGCTTGTAATGCCTTAGTGAATATTTTGCTAGGAAGACTCAGATTTTGATTCTGTATATTACTAAGGTAGTGCAATAAAAGAGAATATACCATAGCTTGAATTTCTCCACTCCTAGACCCTTAAATGAACAAAAGCATGAATGAGGAGAGGAATGATTTATTTATTCATTTCACAAGCAGTATTGGGTTACTCACAACTGGAGGTGTTGATGAAACACAACTACACTAAATAGATTCTGGGAAAGTGGAGACTCCAATTTTTATTGCATCCCTTAATGTTCCAAAGGACATGTGGGGAGCCAAATATTAACATACCGAAAAAATGATAGAATTGAACACTTTACACTGTAGAGTGATTATGGAACCCATGAACCATTATTACAACATGGAGTATTATAAGGACACACAACCTTAATATAGTGTATGGATTCTCAATTAACTTATTTTCCAAATCTCTCATTTTAAAACTACCCTCTAAGAAAAAATAAATTGCTTATCTGTTTATAGATATGAATGCCACTTTTTCCTTTCTTTTGTTAACAATAAAATATGAATTATGTCATTTGATTTACAATTTTTAGAGTTAGTTAGAAACTTGCAATGGTTATTATAAATGAGAACATACACTAACAATAATAGAAATAACATTAATGAATCATCATGCATATCATTAGAACTACTATTCTAAAGAGTATTTTTTCTCCGATAAACTGAGGATGTGTTTGTATGCATGTCCTTGAATGTGGTAAAAATGTTTTAGCACCCTCATTGAATGCAAAAGACTAGATATCAAATAACATAATGTCTACATATCAAGTCAAACATGCCCTGTACATATTATATACAATCATTATGGAAATGAAGTATCACGTTTCAACTAAATCATATATTGATCATACATAACTAGATCCATTTCTAGATGATGTTAACAATTACACATCAAAACAAGTCACCAAAAATCATTTTACTTTTGAATGATCCTTACAAAAAAATATCTATCATAATTATCAAGACACACAACCTTAATATAGTGTATGGATTCTCAATTAACTTATTTTCCAAATCTCTCATTTTAAAGCTACCCTCTAAGAAAAAAATAAATTGCTTATCTGTTTATAGATATGAATGCCACTTTTTCCTTTCTTTTGTTAACAATAAAAATATGAATTATGTCATTTGATTTACAATTTTTAGATTTAGTTAGAAACTTGCAATGGTTATTATAAATGAGAACATACACTAACAAGAATAGAAATAACATTAATGAATCATCATGCATATCATTAGAACTACTCTGCTAAAGAGTATTTTTTCTCCGATAAACTGAGGATGTGTTTGTATGCATGTCCTTGAATGTGGTAAAAATGTTTTAGCACCCTCATTGAATGCAAAAGACTAGATATCAAATAACATAATGTCTACATATCAAGTCAAACATGCCATGTACATATTATATATAATCATGATGGAAATGAAGTATCGTGTTCCAACTAAATCATATACTGATCGTACATAACTAGATCCATTTCTAGATGATGTTAACAATTACACATCAAAACATGTCACCAAAAATCATTTTACTTTTGAATGACCCTCACAAAAAAATATCTATCGTAAAACAAGTACTGAACCCAACAAATTTAGGTCACAAATAAAATTGATGATCTTGGCAACACAAATAAAAAAATACTAGTCATGAACTTATCAATACAAATAAAATAATATACCAGTATGCTTTGGAAAACTCTATAAGAAGACAACCAAAATAATACCATTTCACCATAGCCTCGCCATTATAATCAATATGCATTCATTTATATTAAAAACATCCCAAACATCAACAGTAACATACATAAAATATGAACATATACACTCTAATTAATGCCTTAGATCCAATAATAATTGCAGAGCAAGATCCTAATAAAAACACATTATAAATAGTTGGGTCAAATTCAATTTAAATATATAAAAACGATGTGGCGTCTCTCCATCAAGAGTAGCATCCACTAGCAACATATACATGTCATTCGATAGTTTAAACATATCAAGGCATAACATAAATCATATTTTTTTATATATATCTATAACACTTTCATGGAACCAATACTCCTAGGATAGAATGAAACCCTAATAACACCGAATGATCCCTAAGAATCAAGAGTGCCCTAGAATTGAATAGGCCTAAAAAAACATCCATGATAAAAAGCATGACAAAACACAAATTTATAATATAATAGTATATTGTAAATGTGGATAAAAATCATGATAAAAATCATACCACATTAATTATTGGATAAAAAGAATGATGCAAGTTTGTATTCTTTGATAATTTGCATGTGTGGCATGCCCCTTCAATACCTAAGATTTTGAAAATGGATATGTTATGCAGAGATTAAAATGTCAAGAAAACTAAGAATGCAAATTGGAATCACATCAACCATAACCTTCACCCTGCAAGTGCAATCCGATCTGGGTAAACCATGAATCAATGTAGCCTTTATATAGAACAAAATAGTGCCTATTTTTCACTCCGATATTGGAAATCAAGGGCTCAAAGAAGGTATCACATTAAATTGACTAAAAATACAGGTGAATGCAACCCTATGCCTGAATTGCAAGGAAAATGGAGGGAGAAATAATCCTTGGGAGCCTCCATTACTGAAAAATGGGGGCGAAGGAGTGATTTCATTAGATTTTCTCTAGAAATAGGGGGGAAAAGGTAGATTGGAGGGAGATTTTTCTAGTGAGAAAATAGTTTTTTTTTCCTCATTATTATACATGAGGCTATTCATTTTGGATTTAGTTTTTTTCTAATAAATATTGGGTGAATATATTTTAGTTGAAAAATCATTTCCGTATAAGAAAATATCCCACTACATTTTTGTAATCCCCTTAATATAGCCCATGGGATATATATAGCCCCTAAAATTATCCATGCTTTTTGATATCCTGCAACTAAATAGTAAGGTTCACCAATTGCGACTGAATCTGGTTCATGCCAACCCCTGTTTCTCCAACTGGTGAAGCTTCCAACTTCATCGCGATCTGCGCTAGGGTCTTCTGAGGATGCCCTATCAGTACTTGTACAAATTTCATGTACCAATCCAATGCTTGACCTCGAAAGGTTGTCGCTAGTTGTCCTTTCCTGATATCTTCATCTTGTACTTGTTTTATAGTCGAAACTACTTCGCATAAGAACCAATACTGCTCGATATGTTTAGTCCGATTACCCTGGAACAAAGGTAGCTTCATGTTGTCACCCACCATTCTGGGTCTTTTTCTAGTATTTTTTGATCCACTAGTATTATTGCTGTGTTGACAAACCGAATAGTATTGTGATGATCTTGTGTTTCTTCCTCCTGAATTTGGCGTAGTGCACGAAGGTGTAAGTACATTGTTTCTTTGGGTCGGTCCTTCCTCGGACTTAGGCGTAGCCTGGTCTTTTCCTTCATCACTGTAGGGTCTCTTAGTCCCTTGTGGGCTCTTCTCATAGTTTCTTGTTCCAGTCACACTAGGACTCTCATCAGTCCTTCGCCTCTTCTCTTGCCGGAACCTCACCCCACTTGATAGGTGACCACACTCTTCCTCGACTTCCCTCATATATTTTCGTAACTTCCATCCATCTATAACGTATCATTCCATCCAACCCTTTCCTTCGCAGTACCCACAGCCTCCGCACACCAGATCTTTACTCGTTGGAGTTCATTTTCAGTATTCCCTTTTCAAACATGAGCATCTTAATCCACAATTGTAAAGACAAGAAATACCCCCCTTGGTCCCTTAAATAATGCCCTCTCTGTGTCGCTGTAGGACTTAACTGTGTTGACAACAAAATCAGTGATATATCATTCAAAAATGATGTCTATCCACACCTTGAAATCTCTTGAATCTTTGTTTTTTACCCTTCGCAATTGCTGTATTAATTAAGGGGTCCACTAACTAGGTTCTCCTCCTTGGAAGTTCCTCTTCTGGAAAGTAAGCTGCACCAACCACTCATACAGTATTATTGGAAACTAAATGAAGAATATTTCATGAATATTAGAGTAAATATATCTCCCCAACCACTCTTCTGTCGATAATCTAGAGTTTTGGTTTTCTTCTGCTGCGAATTCTATGGCCTTCTGATTGAACCATAACTGGATCTCTGGTTTAGTCGAATTCCACAACATGTCCTCTTCTTCTTCGCACTATGGTCCCGAAAATGGAACCATTTTTTGACACACTTTAGTCGACAGGTGTTCACTTCACATATCTATCAACACCCATCAACAAAATCTCCCTAAACATCGACCCAGACATGTTTTACCCTATCTAGCAACACTTGCAAAGAAGATGCAGTCTCACTCGATATGTCTAAGGGAGGGATGCATGAACCACATATCTACATAAGGAAGAGGACTTGGGAACTATGTTCTACTCTATCTCAGGGTTACTCAGAGATCCAGGGATTTACACATATCATTCAGAATATATACTTATTGAATGATTCACAATAAACTCAGACATCACAATAACATAATTCAAGTTAAATTAATGAAGACATCGACATATATTAACCCCATGGAAACTGCAAGACTTCGCATCATTCATATTCAGACATGTAAGATCATAGATCACACCATCGTTAAGTTCGCAAGTTTAACATATATGCATATAAAAAGACGGGAGTTTCATCATCAACATCATCCTTATATTATTTCCAGAATACCTCGAAAGAGACAAGCATTCCTTGGTCGAATAGCCTTAGACCAGAAAATACATTCTTCCTTAGATCGAAAACATGACCAAGCATACAAGCAGATTCAAGACTAAAATATATGTTTTTGGTGATCCTCCTTCGATTCATTGATCATCTAATGACTCTACTCCTAATTCTACTTATAGGATTGATTTGTTACAAAATGGTCCATATAGGCCGACTTTCTAACTACTTTTGACCAAAACTTCTAACTAATTCAATCAAAATGACCCCACTTGTCGGTATCTTCCTCTGTGTAGTTGAATATTCCACCTGTAGATGTATTCCTTGTCACACCTTGTGCATCTTATCCCCTTGAAAACATAACCTAACCCAAGATTGATAATACTCAACATGTGAGACCAAATTTTATACCAATAAAAAAATAATCTAATCTATTTGAGATAGCCTCCTGTTGGCCTACTTTCCCCACTCTTGCGACCTAGGTTCAACAACAACACAAAACCAACAAAACACCCAAAGACATCGTCCCGACAGAGCAAGACGAGTCGGCAACACCCGAGATGTCTTAATGTGTAACTACCATAACCATGTTTCCACAGTTGGTGAGGGATAATAGTCCCTTGGCGTGCGTCCAAGGCGCTCGATAGAGATGTAGGGATGGCGTCTTTCACTACTCGATAGAGGCGCGATAGTCTTCCCCAAGAACATGTGACACAACCTTCTCCTTAACAACTTAACGAATGGCGCAACCGTGTGACGCACTGGATTCCTTGATAGCTAATGACCATGATGCGTCTTATATTATGACTTGATAGTGTTAAACATGAACTAATACATTCATTCATTCACTGCTTATCGGTATTGTAACATTCATTCAAATAATAACAATAAAGAATGAGAGTAATCAAACATTCAACATTAATAGTTAAACATTCACCACAACATTCAATCATTCATTACTACAGGAAATAATGTGGAAACCCATATGGGAAAAACCGCCAAGGTGCTCTTCATCTGGCATGAGAAATATAGGTAGCAGCTTGCAGTCTGTGACCCACAGATTGTTTTAAGATATATCTTTCAACTCAGACTTTTGTTTCTCTCATGCTCTCTAGTTTATTCTTCTATATACTCCTACTGATCCGCACACTTCCTGGATCGAATATTCTACTTTAATATCTGTGCACTTAGCTGCAGATCAACTCCTACAAAATGGTCTGCGTACTCAGCTGCAGATCCGTGGCTCAACAACCTTCTAATATTAGACTTCTCTCTGATATATCCTTACTTTCTTCTAACTGACTAACTTAACAGGCTAACAACAAACCATATGGAAGCTAACCCTTATACAGAACAAGTTCCTCTTACTTATAGATATTACAAGACCACGCAGGGTTGAACGACTACAACTTAGTTATTACATTCAGAAGTAGCTACACAATATCTTATATTACATTTATGACAGGCCATACTAGCTGCAAAATTCCTGCATTACATTGATCATAGCCATAACTAGTTGCGGAAACATCTTTCAACCTGTCTGTACATGTCATAACTAGTATTTTGCCGACTCTGACTCCTGCAGTTGTCTGACCTGCCGCTTCTCAACCTTAACTCTTGTACCTGCCTCTTTAGGCATGCTTGTTCCTTCGTCACACCTATCTGCGTCGCAACTTTCTCTCCTCCGTGCTTGCTTTACATCCTTTACCTATTTTTATCCCATCGCATGACCGCTTTTACTCTTGTGCTTTCGCTTCAGTTCTTCCTTGTGCACTTTTCCTATCCCAACAGGCCCCCAACACTCACATGTGGCTCATCCTGAGCCACCAAGTAAAATTTATCTATGCAAAATTTATGTTTCTGCAAACTCATGTCTCTGGCGTAGGCTGCGCCACGGGACCAACCTTGTCCTGAAACTCCTTCAAAATTTCTTGCATCTAGGAAATTTCTTCCGTGACCTCCTCCACTTGCTTTTCCAGTTGTTCCACATGGTCAGAACTGATATGTTCCAATGGTACTTATTCCATCTCCTAATTTATCTGCTGGAGCTTATGCTGTACAGGATGAAGGAGCCCTGTAATCCGTTCGGCTTCTATTTGTTTTTCTGTAACTTCATCATTTATTTTTCGCTCTTGGTCACAGAGAGCTTGGAATTCCTGCTATAGCTTCTTCAACTCGACAACCTTGGTAATCTTCTCTTTAAGCGGAAGCTTCTTCATATATACCTTGACCGTTGCAATTTTCAAGTCGGCCTAGCGTGCTTCCTCTGCAAACTTTGTCGCTGTCTCATCTTCCAAAAGCAATCCCCACATCGCAGAGCGGATGTTGAATGATTCTGTGCAAAGCTTCTCTCCTTCTTTGATCTTGCCAACAGCCTTAGATGTTGTTGTTCTACGTTATGCTAACACCTCATGAGGTGTTCTTGGTTGCTGCTGTGCTTTCCAACTCCTCAACCTATCTTCTGAGGTCCACTGCAATCCTTGAAAACTGACCAACCTTTGCAACTGCATCTTCATCTTCATGGGCTTCTTCAACTGGGAACTCTGCAACTACACTTTTTATGGTTTCTTCTAGTGTAAGCCAGATCTGTTCACGTGCCTTGATATCCTAGTTTTTTTCCCCTAATGAGGACCTTGCGTTTTTTCACCTTCCTTGTATTCTTTGTGGCCTGGTAAGCCAATGCATTTTCTTGGATTCAGAGCTTTGTTGCAGCCGCATGCTGAATGGCATATACTTCGGCCAATGCTAGCTTTGAGAAGTCTAGCAACAATGTCCCTATTTCCTAGATAACATCATCATACTTCAATGTTCTTGACTCCAATGCTTTCGCTTGTAAGTCGAGCTTGAGGGGAGGAAATAATAATGGTGCGGCTAATGTATCCCCGAGATCAACACCATATATGTCAACATCGACAGTAGTTTTTACTTCATTGATGGCATTTATGAGCTTATTGAGGTTCTCGGTGACTTTGTCGGCCACTTGCATCTGCTGTGCATTGATACCCTTAAGGCTATTCTTTTCTACTTCCATGATAGGGTCTGCAAGCAAGCCAATGTCCTCCTTGTCCAAGCTGATCATATTAGTCGTTCTACCAGATTTTCACTTCTTGCGCCTGTGCGCACGCTCCTGTTCCTATTCTCGTCACTTGTTCCTCACATCCTCACCTGTCGGCGTGTCTTCTCCATAATTTTCATGATTGTTGTGCTCATTTTCATCATCACTATCATATTCCTCTTGCAACTTGTTACCTTTCTTGTCGCCCCCGTCATTGTTCAGGTCATCATCCTGGCCATTTCCTTTGCCGCTTCCCTGATTTCCTCCTTGGTCCATATGCACGTTGCCTGATACGCGCCATTTCACAGTCCAATATTGGATGACTATGTCTACATCTATGTCAGTGATCATAAAATCCGGTTGGTGCACTTGCTTGTCCAGGTCCCATCGTGGCTGAAGAATAATGCTGTAGACACCAGCCTAGAAGTTTATAATTGACGAGTAGTCTTACACTCTAGCGCCTCTATCGAGTAGTGAAAGACTCCATCCCTCCATATATGTCGACTGCCTTGGTTGCACACCAAGGGACTATTATCCCTCACCAACTGCAGAAACATGGTTCTGGCAATTACACATTAAGATATCTCGGGTGAGACTGCATCTACCTCGCAGGTGTTGCTGACTGGGCTTACCCTAGATGTCGACAGGGTAGGGTTGATTGAGCCATAAATATCCTTCATGAAAAAAAACAAGGATATATCACACATATGTACTTACTTGCGTTCTCCAACCAAAGTGTGGCATTGGCATCAAGTTTAACAAGCCCACGTTGTTTACACCGCTGGCCCACTCCATTGGTACTACAAGCTAGGGCTCAGGTGACATGGCTGGAAGCGTGACAATGTAATTTTTCTTCTCTAGGCCCGCCTGTTTACGCGTATCAGTATCTTCAATCTGCTTCTTGTCCAACTTCGGCAGTATATCCATCAGCTGGGATCCGGGGTGTTGCTAAGGAGGAGCGTGCTTTTGTTGGAAGATTCACTTCCAATGCCTCTTCTCTCCTCAACCTAACATATTGTGGTATTAGGTTCTGCTCTTTGATGGTGGCACCCACGTCTCTGCATGGTGGAGAGTCTGGTGCGTCCTCCCTAGGCATGTTTGCAATGAACTTATCCTTGCGTTTCTTTGATATCTTCGACTTGGATGATTCTAGAACCTCTGTGTGTGGCACGAACAGTCGTGGAGCAGCAACTATGGGATTCACCAGTGGATTCTAAATGGGGGTTGATGCAGAGCCCAAACCAGAGGATGGAGTAGCGGCCAAACCGATCCTACGAACTGTCTGTTGTCTTGGTTGTGCCATATGTTGGGGAAAATATTAAGCAAATTATAACATATATCCAATATTTAATTGTCAACCCAGAGAGAGCGTAAACTTGTGAGGTACAAACAAAATATATGCAAGGGCAGAGTGTCGTCGAACTTAATCTATAACTGAAATTAAGAATACATGACTGAAATTGAATTAAACTTGCAACTAAAATTAAATTAAACTTGCAAAAGCAGAAATGACATGAATAGAAATCTAATCTAGAAAATCAGGAAATTGCAGGAAATAAATCTAATCTATGAAAGCATAAAATTACATGAAATAAACTCATATAAAACAATTAACAATAACATGAGAGAATCAAAGGAAACTCGAAATTAACATGGGAGAATCAAAGGATTTTCATTACAGCATCATCTCCATTACATAACAATGAAAATCCACCCTATGACTAACTCCCAAAAATATCTAAACTATCTTCTACTTCCAAACCACTAGAGAGGCCTCTAACCAAAATGAGGAGAGAGCACTCCTATTTATACATGAATTCAAGATAACTAATCATAATTACAGATCCACTATTCTCTCAAATTAGCCCTCAAAATTATCAACAAATCTACAACTCATCCCTTAATATTCTCCAACAAATATTGGATGAGATATTCCCTCCATACCTCCATGATCTTCTCCTTGAAGTTAGCTCAAATCTAGAAGATGAAATTCGAATATGAGGCTAGGGGGTCATTTTTTAGCTTGTTAAAGTCTTCAAATACACCTGTAAGCATCACCAAACTTATTCAACTTTAAAGTATAATGAAAATATGTTATTTATCTCAATAATTAACCACAAATTCACTCAAAATACTAAAAAATAAATGATTTGGAAAATGGTAATATAAACCCATATTTATTATGAAAGTAGTGAATATTAATGGTTTTAGGGAAGGATGAGATAGGAATAAAGTGTCAAATGGTATACAAAAGATGAATAAAATGTGGTCTTTTTGCGGCTCAACATACCTCCCAACTTGACTGTTTGCATGTCCTCATGCAACTATATGCATTGATTATTTTTAACTTTTGACTTTATAGCCGGGATTTACATGATGATGGTATATAATAGTAAATCATTCCATGATTTTAAAATGCATGAGTAGCAACAATTTTCCTTATGGTTGGTTCTTGTGTTAACAACCATAAGTATAACAAATGTTGGTTCTTGTGTTAACAACATTCATCATTTTTTACCTGTATTTTTGCTGCAATACATAAGATTTATGCATTAGAAATAATGAACCATCAATGTATATTAGAAAGCCTTTTCTTCATATTATGAATCATGCCAATATATTTATAGCATAGTTTGAGAAAGACATGTTGATTAAGGGTAAATGAGATGATGAATAGGTAAAGTGGTAATATGAATCATGCCAATATATTTATAGCATAGTTTGAGAAAGACATGTTGATTAAGGGTAAATGAGATGATGAATAGGTAAAGTGGTAATTAATAACCCCCCCCCCCCAAACTTAAGATATATTAGGTTTATGAAAAGGAGAAAGGGAATGTAGTGAGGTATTTTTCCAAATTCATTCATTTTCTAGCATTTAAGGAATTACATGGCTAAAGATTAGAAAACAACATACCTCCACTTACCCAAAAAGTTGATGAACTATGCAATAGGAATGTGGCTGTTGCTGTTGAATAATAGAATGTGAAGTGAAGGATCTGAACTGCCGCTTAGTTGGATGAAGTAAAAGATGAGAGATGAAAGTAGAATTGTGGTACTCTCATATGGTTGAAGTATGCTGCTATAAAACTGTTGATGGAGTCATGCAAAGTATAAAGTCTTCACCTGCTACAAAACCCGATGGTACAATTCTTACCATGTGAATAAATGTGTCGATGTCGAACATGGAAATAAGTCATTGGATTACCGACCATTGATGAATGTCGTTAACCAATGTGAGTCAATCTCACCATTGAGGTCAATGAGTGCCCGGGTACCTAATTACATCATGCAAAGTGCAAATGAATGAGCTGATGTCGAGCCACTTGCAATATCTTATAACGATCAAGGGACATTGATGTATTCCCATGATTGTCAGCGAGATAACTTTCCATTAAGGCATGCAAGCCTCAAGGTACCAAAAATGAAGTCTAGTCTCTATCCCATTTAAGGTGCCAAGTTCGATGGGTCAAGACTTGTTGAAGGGTGGGCCTAAAGGAATCCCACATCAGTCAACACGAGTTGTACATAATGAGTGGTAGGACTATAGATAAAAGATATGAGGGTCAAATAGTTTTTATGGCAGGGATGAATGTAGTCATGGAAAGGAAGCTGAATGGTTTTATTCATAAGGAAAAAGAGAATCTGAAAATGAGGAAAATGTGTGTGACTCATAAAGGTAAACATGCGGGAATCCATGATGTATGAGGCAGTGAAAACGTAGACTCTGACATGGATGGCAAACAAGCTTGGAAGGAAAAAGGGTAGTAATCATGACATGGCATAATTTATTTCTGAAAGGCTTCTTTGTGGCAGCAAAATGTCATGACATACATAGTGGAAAGTCAACTTCTTCAAGCTTTTAATGGAACATTTTTTTTTAATTTTTAATTTTTATTTATTTTCTGAAAATCTTCTGCGATTCTAGAAATTATTTCTACATGCCATTTGTTCGTCTTTAAACCTGCAAAAGGTTAGTGTTTCCCTAAAACAAAGTTGTGAGAGCATTGAAAATACATGAAAACATGTGCTTAACAAAAAGTTAAGGAGAATAGATAAAATGCTCTTATACCTTAAAGTAGCAACCTTTCTTGTCGAAACCTGTTTCCGAGTGAATTGCGAAACAAGTTAGCACAGTAATCATAAAATTTTGAGAAGATAATTTTATGATTTTATTTATTTATATGTTTTTAGTTTTTAATTTAATTTAATTATTATTATTTCTAAAGCATTATATATATATATATATATATATATATATTTTTTTTTTTTTAAATTTGATTTATTTACCACAAAAACAATTTTTTATATGTTTAATAAAATTAGAACAAAAATCAGAGTTTTTACTCCCTTCTTTTACAAGGGTTAGTGCGTCTTTATGTAATGATTGAGCGACATAGAGAGAGAGGGTGGACCCTTTCAGTGGTCGACCCCTCTAAAAGCATGCCATCTTAATGCAAACAAGCAAAATTTTTATGGTGAGTTTAGCAGCTTGAAATAACCACCTACCTCCCCCAAACAAAAGATGCACTAGGTCCCACTGTGCATAAATACGAAGAAGGTTTAGCTGCGACGGCAACTGCCTTCAATTTCAAAGACGCATATTAACTTTGTAACATTATTTTATGTTCGACCTAAACATTTTATTTTTAATTGTTTTTGTGTATGTTTTTTTTTTGTAAATAAAACTTGCATTACTATACAGAAGCCAAATTACAGAGCAAAATACATCTACAACCGTCCCAAAAATGTGGAGGCCTTTGTCTAGTCCAGTGGGGCCCAATCTGAGATGTGACCTAATCTGTTTTGCCAAAAAAATACAGAGTTTTTCCAAAGCCTCCTGCTCCCCCTTTTACATCTATTCCTACTATAATTCTTGATGCTGTTACATTGCTTCCCCACCCACATCAAAATGGACGTCTTGAGGGTCTTGTCTCTACAGGGATCCCTATTGATAGCATGATTCCTAATATCATAAGGCCTATGACTATCTAAGATATCTAATGCCGAAAACACACAGACAAGAAAAGGAAACCTAGAAAAAGCAAAGACTGAGGAGTGAAATCATATCCGACCAGGAGGAAGGGAGCTCTAGCGAGGGATTGCAGTTGAGGGGAGCCCGACAGCTGATTGCTGGGAGCCAGACACAAGTGTCGACATTGTTTTCATGGGGCCAGCCATGTTCCATGAGTCCATAGGTCCGCCTTCGTCCGCCATACCACTTCTGATGGTCCTCTCCTGAGGTCTAGCTGTCTCCATGGCCCGACAATCCACAGGGTGAAATGAAAAACCTAAACGGGTCGCGAGGACATCACGCTTCTAGTGCATTGTGTGGCATTTAGAATTGTGCTCCTTCCAGAAGGGCACAGGTTCCTAATCTCCGTCTCTCTTTGCCTCTTGCATCGCTGCTGAGTGCCCCACTAGGCGGACTGTAACCCAATACATCATTAGCATACGATTGTATGCTGAAGCACAACTAGCAGTGTTTCCAGGGTCCAGGACCCATTCTGCCATCTCCACATGAATATTCTCCCGTGGCATGGATTTCGCCTCTGCCCACAGTCCCTCAACCACTCTTTCAACCTCGAGCGGGATGCTGAGTGGAACGTGCTCCTTGTAGAGATCAACCTCCTCCTGAGCCTAGAGCTGAGCATGGGTGGATTGCTGCGTCTGACGCTTGATAGACTTCCCCTTAATCGACGATAAGCCAAAATCCTCTCCAGAGCCAACCTCCCTCCTGAATTGTCACTTGGGAGCCATCAAGAGTGACTACGAAAATAGGAAAGGCAAAGGAAGGTGAAATTGAGGCACACTAACAAAACCAAACTCCAAAGCACAGCGGAAGATGAAAGACAGATACGCAATCCTGCCCTTTTTGAAGCAGAGCTCATCATAGTAGATTTCAAAATCTTTGAAATAAAATAAGTGAGCACTCATAAGAGTGTTCCCATCCCTGACCTTATCCTGCGTCATTCCCATCATGAGACCGAGAGCCATCATCCTATGGAGATAATGGACCTCATTCGGTTGATGGTCCCTTCGCCTAGTGCCAAGCGTGGCAAAGTCGACGACATGAAACAAAATAACAGAGCAGTACAAGCACCAGAGCCGACAAGCATTTAAGCCTTTGGACCCACTCCGCATTAGCTTGGCTGTGTGTAGATGTGCTCCCACATCCTAATTCCATTTGCCCTCCCATCTGTCATATTGGCCATCTGTATTTCCCTGGAGATATCCCTAGTGGCCACGTGACGGCACTGTTGGGCCCATTCCTCCTCATTAAAGCCTTCTAACCTGTCACGTCGAAATCCAACTCTGCACTCCACGCCAGTATTCGTCAACTCGTTAGCAACCTTGTTGGCCTCCCTTATGACGTGGTGAAAAGAGATTGCGGGGTGTGCAAGGAGAAGGTCGCGCAACCTCTCCATCCTGTACGCTAGGTGCCAACTGGGTGAGATATTTTTCGATGCTTNGCCAACTGGATGAGGGTGTTGGAATCCCCTTTGATTATTTCCGAACCCCCCCCCCCCCCCTGATCAACACTTTTGATCCTCAGATGAGGCCTTCCAACTCAGCCGATTTGTTTGTATCCTGTTCTATAGCTCCCATGAACACCATCCTGATCCTGCCCTCATGATCCCGAAAAAGTCCACCAAATCTAGTCGGACCTGGGTTCCCTCTAGACGCTCCATCAAAATTCATTTTGAAAATGTCGGGAGGAGGAACCGACCAAATCAATGGGCTAGAGGGGAGAAATAGTTTATCCCGATAGTGCAGAGCAGCCAGGGTAGGTCTGTTCAACCCCCAGTTCTAGAGACTTGGACTTCCTCCTGTGGGAAGATCTTGTCCTGCTCGTGCCACTGCATGCACCGAATGGAAGATAACAGATTGTCTTGCACCATGTTCTAGATGATCTTTGAATCTTTGCATCGGTTTCGAAAGATCCTATCATTCCTCTCCTTCCATATACACCACATGGCCATACCAGGGAAAGCATCCCAGATAGTTCTGATAATCGGATTTTTGAAGGCTCTTGGGCACCATTCTCTTAAGGTCTGGGAAGGTTGACCCTGTCTCTTGTCGCTTCGTCGAAACCTCATCGCTCCCTTGCCCCAAACTATTGCTGTGAAAGGGAAGTTTTCCAGCAGATGGCTCATCGTTTCCTCTACTTGAAAATGCTCACAACATTGGGATGGTCCAAGAATCCCCCGCTTGCGCAAATTGTCACAAGTGAGGATTCTTCCTCTAGCTACAAGCCAAACAAAGAGGGCCACCTTGGGCCATAGGTTGATAGTCCAAATTTTTTTCCAAATATCATCAGTTGCATCATTCCTCAAAATCCTAATACTCTAGGCCTCCTTGACGCTAAAGGATCCTCTGGGCGAGTATCCCCACCTTAAAATATCAGGGCCTTCTTGAGCCTTGATAAAGCGTTTGTTCAGTTCTTCATGGAAGGCTTCCCAGTCCTCCTCACTTGTATATTCAGGTTTCTCAAGGAAGTTCCACTGATGATGATCCTTGTGGTTCCCCAACCTCCAGGATTGGTTCACCAGAATCCTGCCCCGCTCGAGCTCCTGCTGTTTGATGAGATCCCACCGTGGATCCCTACCAAGGATGGGAAACCAGTTCCATGAATCTTCCCAGAAATTCACCCTGCTACCATTCCTGATCTCCCAGAAGCTATGCTCTTGGATAATCATTTTACCAGCCATGGCTTTCGACCATATGGGTGACCCACTAGGGGCCTCATTGAAGCGGACCAGGAGATGTCAGGGTCTATCCCTGACATATTTTATGCTCCAAAGTTTTGCCCAAGGTTTCTATGAATGGTTAATCGACCGCCACCAGAATTTGGCACCAAGGATCTCTGACATTAATTCAGGATCCCTAAGACCTAATCCTCTCTGTTCCTTAGGCTTGCAAATGTCTTCCCAGCTCACCAGAGAGAATTTGGCCTTCTCCACCCGACCCCCCTAGAGAAAATTATGCTGAATACATCGAATTTCCTTAAGAATAGCTGTAGGAGCAGCTAGGATTGAGAAAAGGTAAGTCGCCATCGCTTGTAAGATGGACTTGACTAGGATCAGCCTACTGGGGAAATTAAGGGGACGGAGCACCCAGCTTTATAGTCTCTGCTTTATCCTATCCAGAATTTCTTGCCAGGCTTCTTTTTTAAGCCTTCCTGTCCCAAGGGGAATGCCAAGGTACTTATATGGGAAAGCTCCTCTGGAAAATCCTAAGATTCTCAGGATATTCCTTTGGGTGGCCGAGGGAGTGTTGACAAAGAAGACCTGAGATTTATCGGGATTGACTGCCAGGCCTGAGGCCCGAGCAAAAAGGTCCAGGATTTTCTTGAGGCTACAAGATTCTTGGACTGAAGGGTGCCCCATGAGCATAGTATCATCCACAAATTGTTGGTGAGTCTGAGAGGACGCCCCCTCATGCGCTTTCACTCCACGAATTGCACCACTTTCCACCTGGGCCGTAATGAGACGGCTTAAGCCCTTCGCCATGAGGATGAAGAGAAAGGGGGACAGAGGGTCTCCTTGGCGGATACCACGGGATGGTTGAAAGGTTGATGTCGGGGTTCCATTGAGGAGGATATTAAAGAATGGTGAGGAAACCAAGCCCATGACCCACTCCACCCAATTGGGGGAAAAACCATAGGCTCCCAACATCTTCTCCATGAATTCCCAATTGATCTTGTTGTACGCTTTTGCTATATCGAGCTTAATCATCATCCTAGGGGTTCTCAAGATTTTGAGCGAGTGCAGCACCTCATGGACGAGAATAACCACATCCAGGATTTTCCTACCTTCCACGAAGCCAGACTGTTCTGGGATTATGAGCATCGGAAGGAGAGGTTTGAGCATGTTAGCAATGACTTTGGAGATGATTTTGTAGATGACATTGCATAATGCTACCGGTCTGAATTTTTCAGGGGTATCTACCCCCACATATTTAGGGATAAGGGTGAGGAAGGTGGCATTGAAGGCTTTAATAACCCCTTTCTTGGTTTTGGACTCCTTCACAATGTTGAGCACATCCTCCTTAACAAGATCCCAGAAGAAATGAAAGAAGTTGGACGTGAATCCGTTTGGGCCAGGAGCTTTACCCAGAGCCATTTGGTTGACCGCTTCCTCAACTTCCTGCATCCCATTGGGTTTGTTCAGCATTTCATTGTTTTCTCCAGTGACCAGCCTTGGAACTAGACTTGTTATTTGTTCAATGTCCCGACTTCTATCCCCCCCATCTTCCCTGAGAATCTCTGAGAAGTGTTGAGTAAGTTCAGCTTCTATCTCCCGCCTCGTTTCCACTCTGTTCCCTACCCTAGTCTTAAGTCTCTGGATTTTGGAGCTTTTCCTATTCTGTATCACCGAGTTATGAAAGAATTTAGTATTTCTTTCACCCTCCTGCAACCATTTTACCCTCTCCTTCTGTTGCCAAAAAAACGCTTCCTATTTTTCCCTAGCTTCCAACTGTCCCATAATATCCTTTTCTTTGATTTTCATGTCCTCATCCCAGCCACCTTCCATACCCTTTCTGTTGATGAGATCTAGCTCCAACAACAGTTTTTTTTGTCCTCAAAGATGTTTCCAAATTCCTCTCTATTCCACGTGTGAATCTTAGCTTTCAGAGCCTTAAGTTTTTGCTGGAAACGAAACATAATGGTTCCTAGGGGGGGACCAGTTCCTGCCACCATTGACTAACTTGGTCCTTGAAGTCCTTGTGCTCCATCCAGAAATTTTCAAAATGAAAGGGCTTCCCCATAGGGGAGCAAGAGCAATCCCAAGAAAGGCTGATGGGCCAGTGATCTGAGCCATCTGCTGGGAGAAAACTAGCCAAAAGCTCCCCCATACTATGCATGATGTTCTCTGACACCAAGAAATGGTCCAGGAGGGAAGCCACCAAATGCTCCCCTCCATGTTTGTTGTTCCATGTGAACCAACCACTCCCAGTTTCCACATCAACCAGCGAGCTCTGAGCTAAGAACTCGCTAAAATATTCCTAGTATTTGTCCAAGGCTCTTCTTCTGCCTTTCTTTTCCCCAAGATTAGCGATCAGTTTGGAATCTTCCCCTATCACCCATGAGCCCTACTCCACTTGCTCAGATATCCATAAAAGGTTGCTTCTCAGGGAAACAACTGGGTCCATAGATGTTCCCTACCATTCCATGGACTCCAGAATCCAATAAGCAAAAGTCTACCATTAGAGCAAACTTATTGGTCCGCTAGTTGGAGAATTCCATCGTTCGAGGCTGCCAAAGGATTGCAATACCTATAGATTGGCCTGCTGCATCGATAGCCATGACATGAATTCCCTTCCAGATCTTGTCCTTAATATTTTCGAGGCCCCTGTAGCTGCATTTGGTTTCTTGGAGGAATAGAATATCTGGGGATTCCTGCCTGATTTTACGGTTTAGAGATTTCCACTTCCTGGGGTTTCCACACCCCCTTATATTCCACGAAATGAGCTTCATTGGAAAACCTTTTTAGCTTCAGAGAATGCCGCCTGGATTGTGGGATACTGAACATATTCGATCAATCGCACTCCAACCACTGCTATGCGTTTCTTATTCATCTTCCTCCCGCGTCGTAGCTCCTCCTCTGGTGATTTCCTCTTACTATCCTTCTGGGCGTTTGGTTCGATCCCCAAACTTTCCACCGCACTTGTTCGGATAATGGCTTCTTGGAGAAGTTCAAGCTGGCTTCTCGAGACATACCCTTGTCCCTTCTTCCTGCACTCTTCCTCTATGGCATACAGGTCTAACTCACCCAGATCCATGTCCTCCCCTTCGTACTCCTCCGTTCCTTCCATCTGCTGGGCTTGCTCATTCACTGGAGATTTGGATGGGCCTTCCTGCTGATCTTCAGCCATTGGCGTAGCTTGGGCCTCTTCTCCCTCTTTTAGTGACCCTAAATCTGCAAATGAGTTCCCTTGTCTGTTCTCCTTGGGAATTGGTTCCATTCGCATCAAGGTTTTACCTCCTCCCTTGCCGCGCCTTCTGTTCTTGACCTGGGTGAACCCGTCCTCTTCCGCGGCTTTAGACGATGAAGGGGTAGCCGGGCCGGGCCTGGGGTTATCTTTGGGAAAATTCCTTCCCAAATGATCGTATTCATGACAGTGATGACATCTGAAAGGGAGCTGTTTGTAGTCAATAGGCTGAATCCATTCCTCATCTTCCCAATTTAAACTGATTGCTTCTAGCAGCTCTCTAGATAGGTCCATATAAACACAAATTTGAGCAAAGGCAGTATACCTTTGAATCCTCGTTTGTTATACTATTTTTATGAATTCTCCCAGGCCGTTTCCAATGTCTCGCAAGGTCTCCAAGTCCTAGTATTCGCCTGGGAGGGAGAAGAGTCGAATCCAAACTGGGGCAACTGTCATGTCCTCTGTCTCTGGGTTAAAACGCTCCTTCCATGGCCACAAGAATAATCCAGCTGAGAATAAAAAGTATGGACCTCCCTCCATGATTCTATCCCTGTCTTCCTGGTTAAAAAAGATAATGGTGAAGAAACCCTTGGATCCCAGCTGGAGATCGTAGTGGCATAGCTGCATTTGTTGTTCTGACCTGTTGATGGTCTACAGTTGTTATTCTAACCTGTTGATGGTATGCCTGATAAACCAAAAAATCTCGTTTCGGTATTTACCTTCCACACCATGACTTTGAAACAGGTTGACCATCCCCAGTTCTACTCAATAACAGCTTAATCCACCAGCCATGATTAAACTAGCCTCATATTTTTAACTTCCCTTATTATTTGAATTGTGATTATTATGCGTCTTAACAAGAGTCCCCTTAGATAGCATATTGCAAATAAATTATTCCATAAGAAATTGTAAACACATGCATACTCATACCTACAACCTATGAATTCCTCTTCTGCCCAAAAAAATGGCTATGACCTGCATTCAGTCATGAAAATTTCTAAATCTGGCCATATTTATTTCCACAACTAAGGAAAAGGATGATCTGAAGCCACCAGTGTCAACGCCAAACATGGGACAAGATTTCTCCATGCCAGATGTTTCCCCTGGACAAGATTTCTTCGAAGCAAAACTCATGGCGAATTTCCTTAATATATCTACTTTAAACCTATAAATTTGTTGAAAATACATAGATGTAATTAGTTACTATGTTCGTGGAGAATGAAGGATAATAAACCTACTGCAAAATCATAAATAATGCTAATACAAATTCATAGTGAATTGATGACAAAACTGCAAATCACCTCAGAAAAAGTGTATTCATGCGTGCTAAGCTCTGCAAAATGATGGAATAACCTACCCATTAAGAAAATAAAATCCATGTGTACAATTTTCATGAGTTTTTGAGCTGGTTAACGTAAAACGAACACATTCTAAACTTCACAATCAAACTGATATTGAATCACAGATGCCTAGCCTCTGGACTACCAAATGTTATGGATTTCTTCTTTCGTTTTTTATTATAAAAACCCTAGATTAGAAAGAAACTCAAACCTAATGTCCCAGTGATTTCCAAATTGTAGTGACAACAAAGATTTGCTAGAAGTATTTTTTGCTTTTTTGAATACTTTGGCTGTCCAGCCATAAGAACAATAACAACTAGAAGATTAAACCTTGGAAATGATGCAACTAGCATATAATTTTCCTCTGTGTCTTCTACCACCGATATTAATTAATGAATATCATCCATCTCAACGTTAAATAACTCTTATGTCATGTCTTTCTTTATAAGCTGGTATGTTTGTGGTGTACAAACTATGCATTTGACCAATGCAATGCAATCAGAATCTTGCAGCAGTGACCTTGACCTCACATAGAGAGGGCAATTCAGGGGAAGAGAAGTTCATCTTTTAAACTATACTATGAACATAGTGTTTTCAACTTTTCCATACCAGTATAAATCCATGCTAAATTAAGATTTCTTCTACATTCAAAACTTGTTTTTAATAATTCCAAATCAAAATTATTCGAGCAAACATAGATTGTTTTTATTATTTTATTAAATATGTGGGTTCTTACCTAATTGAAATTTTCTACATGGGATTTCTATTTTAATTTTTTTCAGAACCTGATTGAAATTTTGTTTCAAGAAAAAGACAGGATTTATATTTTAATTTTTTCAAAAGACAGGGGATTATATTTTAAATTTTGTAAGGATAATAATAAATGAAAGTAAAAATCTTAAAGTATAATTGATGGTATTTGGATCTCCTTTATTTTATAAATGTATTTTTACAAGTGAAAAAGACTGAACCTAACGAAGTTATGATGGGATACTAAGGCTACCAATCAGTCCAGTGTTTTCAAGTAAAATGGGAAAACCACTCTTCATGCGTGCAATCAAGTTGTGAATGAGCTTTGGATTTCCCATAGCCTCATATATTCTTCACCATTTGATTTCACATCGTGTCCACCCTATGCTACATGAATTCTCTAAAGCATGAATTATCTAAGGAAATTGTACTCACAGGAGATGGCACTGAGTAGGGCTCGACGTTGCGGTGGTAGCATTGTGCTCATCTCAGCCTAGCATTGTTTCTCTCATTTTATGTTACTTTCATAACTCAACACAACTTTGAGAGAAATTTATGTGTCGTCGGCACATCTCTCGTAGAAGTAGACATGTTAAGATTCATTTCTTCGTATTTTCATGGATTTAGCCGAACCTTAGTGGGTGAATAAATTTCGTTCTTTGGCCTTACTCTTTTATAACCTACTCTTTCGTGCATGAATTTTATAGTCTCATACAATATGGATTACTACAATACTTCAAGTTAGCTATAAAACTTCATTACTTTAAAGAATATTAGATGACAAATCCATGAGTGTTATGAATTGCCTTCAGTCAAACTTATTTGGTGGCATATGTCATTGGGATCTACATGTATGTTTTGGTCATGTAATTATGTGTGAAGAGAAAAGGTAAAAATAAATTCAATGGAATTGGTACATCTATCAAAACTTGTGCCCCCTGTGCTACAATATGTGTGTAGAAGGGGTGGGCTTCTGCATCCATTACGTCATGAAAATTAAGACTAGAGAAGATCTAGATCTTCAAATAAAGTAAGATCCATTGATCATCTCAGGCATCGATAATGTCCTGAAGATGAGCCAAGGATGGCTCGAAACGTCAACAATATACCTTTACTTACCGCAGATTCTCCATAAGATGCCATTAGCAATCACTGCGAATTCTCAGCCAAAACTATCATTGACCGGTATGGAGTGGATACCCTAAGAAATATAAGACGCCTAGAGAAGATCCATATCTCCAAATAAAGTAAGATCCATTGATCATATCAGGCATCGATAATGTCCTGAAGATGAGCCAAGGATGGCTCGAAACATCGACAATATACCTTTACTTAACGCAGATTCTCCACAAGATGCCATTAGCAATCACTACGAATTATCAGTCAAAACTATCATTGACTGGTATGGAGCGGATACCTTGAGAAATCTAAGATGCCTGGAGAAGATCTGGATCTCCAAATAAGGTAAGATCCATTGATCATCTCAGGCATCGATAATTTCCTGAAGATGAGCCAAGGATGGTTCGAAACGTTGACAATATCCCTTTACTTACCGTAGATTCTCCACAAGGTGCCATTAGCAGTCACTACAAATTCTCAGCCAAAACTATCATTGATCGGTATGGAGCGGATACCTTGAGAAATCTAAGACGCCTAGAGAAGATCCAGATCTCCAAATAAAGTAAGATCCATTGATCATCTCAAGCATCGATAATGTCCTGAAGATGAGCCAAGGATGGCTCGAAACGTCGACAATATACCTTTACTTACCGCAGATTCTCCACAAGATGCCATTAGCAACCACTACGAATTCTCAGCCAAAACTATCATTGACCGGTATGGAGCGGATACCCTGATAAATCTAAGATGCCTAGAGAAGATCTGGATCTCCAAATAAAGTAAGATCCATTGATCGTCTCAGGCATCGATAATGTCTTGAATATGAGCCAAGGATGTCCCGAAACGTCGACAATATACCTTTAATTACTGTAGATTCTCCACAAGATTCCATTAGCAATCACTACGAATTCTCAGCCAAAACTATCATTGATCGGTATGGAGCGGATACCCTGAGAAATCTAAGATGACTAGAGAAGATACGAATCTCCAAATAAAGTAAGATCCATTGATCATCTTAGGCATCGATAATGTCCTGAAAATGAGCCAAGGATGGCTCGAAACGCCGACAATATACCTTTACTTACCACAGATTCTCCACAAGATGCCATTAGCAATCACTGTGAATTCTCAGCCAAAACTATCATTGATTGGTATGGAGTGGATACCCTGAGAAATCTAAGACACCTAGAGAATATCTAGATCTCCAAATAAAGTAAGATCCATTGATCATCTCGGGCATCGATAATGTCCTGAAGATGAGCCAAGGATGGCTCAAAATGTCAACAATATACCTTTACTTACCGCATATTCTCCACAAGATGCCATTAGCAATCACTGCAAATTCTCAGCCAAAACTATCATTGACTAGTATGGAGCGGATACCCTGAGAAATCTAAGACGCCTAGAGAAGATTCAGATCTCCAAATAAAGTAAGATCCATTGATCATCTCAGGCATCGATAATGTCCTGAAGATGAGCCAAGGATGGATTGAAACGTCGACAATAGACCTTTACTTACCGCAGATTCTCCACAAGATGCCATTAGTAACCACTGCGAATTCTTAGCCAAAACTATCATTGATTGGTATGTAGCAGATACCTTGAGAAATCTAAGACGCCTAGAGAAGATCCAAATCTCCAAATAAAGTAAGATCCATTGATCATCTCAGGCATCGATAATGTCTTGAAGATGAGCCAAGGATGGCTCAAAACGTCGACAATATACCTTTACTTACCGCAGATTCTCCACAAGATTCCATTAGATATTTTCATATTTATTACTGTCAAATTCAGATTCTGTGTAAAACATAATTTTTCTTCAACTTGGGAAGTTGATTTTTCACACGTGTGATCCCCATATTAAAATATGAAACCATGGCTAGGTGGAAAATTAACCAAGGAACAAATCCATGTCATCTTATGAATTTATGGGCACAAGAACAACATGTGGCGGGCATTGCCAAAATGACTTTTTATTACTGGTTTTAACATTTAGAGAAATCTCACTTTAACAGGAAAACATGATTTTTCTCAATTTTGGCAAGTTGATTTCTCCCTCATGTGATCACCATAAAGGAAAAATAAACCATGGATAGATAGAAATATATCCAAGGAACACACTCATGTTATCATATTAATTTTTGGGCACATGAGTGACAGGTGGCGAGCATTTGAAATTAGCTACTCAACCTTTTTGAACATCAGAAACACATTTTTTCTTATTTTGGAAGTCTCATAATTCACACATGTGCACACCTAGAGGAAGAATGAATTCTTGGATGGATAGCCACTTCAACAAGGAACATTACCATCCTTTTTAACTAATTTATTTGTACAGGAGGAACCTTTGGTGGGCATTTTACTGAAGCCAATTTTACTAAATTTTCAAACATTAAAGCAGTAAAACTGCTTAAAACCTTGTTTTGGAAATTCTCTATTTTTCTCCTCAAAGACTCTTAAATCAAACTGAGACCATGGTAATGTATTCCTATCAGCAAGATACATCATTATGCTTTCATTTTATTTTTATCATCAACCTGTGAGGCATGGCGGGTATTTCTAACTGACCTTTTATTACCAGTTATAACACAGTTGATTTCAGGATTTCCTCTAAAACTTATTCTGAAACCCATTTTTGGAAGATTCATATTTTCTGTCTTATTGAATTCCAAAGAAAACTAAATACATGTTCAGGTAGGCCAATTAAAAATATATAATACCCCCATACGCTGTGGAGATTTTATCTCACCCATAAATTATGGCAGGCATCTTTCTGAGGTGTTTTATTCTTTTTTGCTTGCTAAACACCTGTTTTGGAAGCCTCATAACTTTTTCCTCAAGCACTTTCAGGACAAATTGAAGACATGGTAAGGTATATAAAATGACAATGTACAATCCCCCCCTATGGTACAGACATTTACATTCTCCTAGAAATTATGGCGGGCATTTTCCCAAACCAGTTTTTTACTAGAATCCCATACTTGGTCATTTTTTTTGTTTTTCACCAAATTGCCATATTTTTCAAAATTATGTCAGACTGCTATAATGAATTTCTGATAGATTCCAGAACACCATCATGTATTTTTCAAACCTCATCACACATGCCACATCACCATATATGCCATGTCATCATTTACCAATCATGCCACATCATCATCAATGTTATATCATCATATCTTGCCATATCATGTCCTTGGTTATTCCTTTGTCACTACTGATATCCTTTTGACATCAATGAAAACCACATTCCATATTTCCAAAAATATCCCCCTTTGTCATTGATGGCAACACCTAAATCTTCTCCCCCTTTGTCATTGATGGCAACACCTAAATCTTCTCCCCCTTTGACAACAATGACAATAGATAACCTATTATGCCCTTTTGCTGTAACCATCTTGACATAGAGTTTATAACTTTTCTCCACTTTGACACTGCTTTTTCCAATATGCTTCTCCTTGCCTTTTTGTCTTATCTTCTTCTTGTTTAACTTGGACTTGGTGCTAACCACTGTGAAGCACTTGGTGCTAACCACTATGAAGCATCCTTCTTTACCTTCTTGTACTGATTCTTTGAATGGGAACCTTTTATGGACTCGCCCTATCACTGTGCTATTTTTTAAACATGTAATACGAGTTAACCAAGAAATTCTCTTTTATTCATAACATCCCTTTTATTTGGTAGATCTTATCAATTTCAAAGATAGAGAGCTATCTTTACTTTTTTGCTTTTTAAGGACACTAGTTGCTAACCTATCCAAAATTACATATTGATTTCTGATCGAAGTCATCTTTAGGTCTTTTAAGTCCATTTTTAATCTTGACCTGAAGCAACTAAATTCTGATAGTTTTGTTTGGTTTGACATCTAATAAGAACTTATTTTAACAAAGTAAAAAAAAAAACTTTCTTCATTTGGACTGTTGTATTTCTGCCATATTTCCAATTGTTAACTATCTCCCCCTGAATTGATGCAACTTGGTTTTGACATTTTTTGTTTGGACCGATATCCAACAAATTCTTTCTAACAAATTAAGAGTGTCATTTCTATGTCTTCTTCAACACTTGGACTTTCTTTAAAAATGGTGTGGTCATCATTTACAAAATAAGAGTCTTTTTCTAGAGATTCCTTTTCACAAGAGTCACCGGTTTTGACATGAGGATTAAGACCTCTTGTCTTTGGTCCCCAAACTTTCTTTATCTTCTTCTTTGGACTTGTATTTCTTGAATTCTTATGGATTTACTTAGATTCCATATTTAAAGCCATGTCATGAGGCATCTTGCTTTCTAGAGTTTGAATGTTGTCTCTTTTCAAATCCCTTCTCTGACTCCTTGGAGCATCCTCCTTTTGATTGTATTGTTTCTTTGGATTCATGCAAAAGTTTGTACTTTGTGACCAAAGCCTTCACAATTGAAATACCTTATGGAGTGAAAAAACTTTGTTGTATGCCCAACACGCTTGCATCTCCAACACTTTGTCTTTTCAGAGGAACTCTTTTGAGTTTTCTTTTCAAAAGTATCACATTCCACTGCTTTGTGTCCATGTTTGTGACAAGAGTAGCAGTAATCATTGAATATGTTACCATACCAAGTGTCAGTATGATATGATAAGATTCCTTTATGATGTGCTTCATGTTTTAGCCTTTGTTTTCCATTATTTCTTCTCATGGAAGAGTTCTGATCTGGTATCTGATTTGTAATTGCACTCTATTTTTCTGAAGAGGAAGAACCTTCCTCAAACATGGATAGGGGAGTCTCATCCTCAACTTCTTTATCCTTTTTGTATCCAAGACCAGTTCTATCATAGGATGGTCTTTGCCTATTCCAAATTTCATCTATAATGGTTGAGCTATTATATAGATTGCTCTTCTCATTTCCCTTGTATGGAGAAATATATTTGGATTGAAGATAATCCATTTCTTTCCTTTCTCCACCTTTTGTGAATGTATTAGTGTAACTTTTCTTTATCTCACTTCCTGTGAGACATGTAGATTATTCCTCTTCTTTGTTAATAATATATTTTTCTTTAGTAGCATCCTCTTTTCTAAATACGAAGTCAACCATCCTTTGATACCTAGCCTCTTTCTCCTTTAAGGTTGCATGATATTTTTCAATATTCTTCTTGTCATCCTACAATTCCTTCTCTATCTATTTCATGGAGATATTCAAATATTATTCTCTTTGATTTAGTGACCTTTGTCCTTCTATAAGGCTTTCTTGTCTTTCTTGTAGGTTCTTCTCCCAATCCAGTAAATTCTGCCTCTTTATAGGCTCCCTTCCTTTCATTTAGTTCTCTTGGTCATGAAGCCTTCTTTCATTAGCTTCAATTTGTCTTCTGAGGTTAAAGACTTCAGACTTTACCTCTTTTATTTCATTAATTTTGTTTTCCAATTGTAAATTAAAACTAGAGAAAGTGTTCTTCAATTCTTTTTCCTTGTCATCTAGCTGGATCCTTTGCTCATTCAATATCATCTCAATAACCTCATGTTTCTTGGTTAGTGCACATAACTTATCCTTTAGGATCTTCAAGTCATTTTTTGTATCTACTAAACTCTTGCATGTTCTTCTAGAATTTTTGGATTCCATCCACAATCCATGTAGTAACTCATTGATCTTGAAAACAGTTTCAAGATCACTTAGAGGGACCATGAACATGTTTTCAATATTTTCAAAAACATTTATAGGATAAAACTTATCTTTTTCTTGGTATTTTCAATTGCAAATAAGAAAGTATTCCTTCAATTTATTCAAGTCTTCATTCTTAGGAATCAGGATTTTATCTTTGACAATTAATAGGTCTTCTTCTTTTTCCTTGGAGAGGACTTCATCATCATAACAACTATCATTTGAAAGTTCATCTAGCCCAATGTTTTCTTTGTTTTGTGATGAGGCAAATGAGAGATTGTTCTCTTCAGTGCTCACCATATCTTTACTTAGTTCTTCATTAGATTTTTGACTTGTATCTTCTCTTGCACTTTGATACTGGGATTGATATGTGCCTTCAATATTTAGCCATAGCTTTCTTGCAGAGGTGTAGTTCCCTAGTCTCATCTTGACGTCATTTGATAAGGCTCTATTAATAGTTTGCAAAGCGATAGAATTGAATTTCTGATCATCTTTTGAAATTCTGGCTTTGTTCTTCAAGTACCATTTCTTTCTTGCTACTGCATCCCACACATGTGCTCCTTTGGACTTCAATTGAAACTTCATGGCATCCCTCCAATTGGCATAGTCATATCCATTAAACAAGGGGATTTTATCATCTTCATTTCCATCCATTTTTAAAATGTTGATTCTGGAACCTATCTTTAGATTAAGTGTTTGGCTCTAAAAAATAGACCTATTTTCCTTTTGGATTAGCCTTCCAACAGTGAACTGTTCAAAGACAACCCGCTCTGATACCAATTGATGAAACAGGTCTCAAACACTGAGAGGGGGGGGTGAATCAATGTCTATTTAAAACTTTAAAAATATCTTGCCAAATCACTTAATCTAATCAGTCATATATATTATGAACATAAAGATACATACGAAGAATAAATATCAATATCAATTTATTTTATGGAATAAAATTCTTGTTTACAAATTATAATTTTATATAGACCCAACTAGATGGAGAGACCCATCTTTCCTAGAAAGATTCAACTTTCCCGCAAAACCCAGTTTGCATACATGACCGAGCATGTAAAGAGGAATCCAATCCTCATTCAGGCTCCAACCTGATTACAGACACCAATCTGTTTGTATGAACACAAGGTCCATATCAATGGTAGAATATCCACCAAGATATTAATAATGATCCACCGAAACACACTAAGACACACTATGACTTCATATTTATATATGCTTCAATAGTCTTGGAACTTGAATCATCGTGACTCTTAAAATGATATGATATCCTTTTGAAAGAGGACATGTCTCTTCATTAAGAATTTAACTAATATAATAATGTGGTTCCTCCTTTGTTTTATTTTTAAATAAAACATCATGTCTTTATCTTTTATAAGACATCATAACTTTTCACAATACGTGCCTCTTTATGTTTTATAACATATCACTTAAGTTTTTATATTGTGATTGTTTTACAACATGTCTTTATGTTTTATAACATATCTTTTAAGTTTTTATATTGTTATTCTTAACAACATGCAACTTATTAAAGTATTACTCATCATAAAACTTCGTTGACTTCATAAATGTGCCTTTTCAAATCTCTGTATATTTAACTTTTAATTAATAATTATGTTTTTATATTCTTTTACTTTTCTTTTGATTTATTGCATCTTTTTCAAACCATCTCATGCCCTTTCAGATCTCTGTTTTAATCTTTATTTCAGAATTATGTTAGTTTATTTAATTGTTAAATTAAATTAGTTAATTTAACCTTCATTGATTATCTCTCTCCAATTTATTCTTGTAGCTACTCCCTTTTAAAAACTCTATTTATATCTTCATTTATTTTCCTGTAGTATGTTCTCTGCCAACAACCTTCCTTTTATTTCATAACATATTAACTTTTTTTATTAATTTGATTTAGCTGGTCAATTTTAATAAAAACTTGTTTAACATATATTTTCATATTTATTATTGTCATATTCATATTTTGTGTAAAACAGATTTTTTCTTCAACTTGGGAAGTTGATTTTTCACACGTGTGATCCCCATATTAAAATGTGAAACCATGGCTAGGTGGACATTTAACCAAAGAACAAATCCACATCATCTTATGAATTTATGGGCATAAGAACAACATATGGAGGGCATTGCCAAAATGACTTTTTATTACTGGTTTTAATATTTAGACAAATTTCACTTTAATAGGAAAACATGATTTTTCTCAATTTTGGCAAGTTGATTTCTCACTCATGTGATCACCATAAAGGAAAAATAAACCATGGATATATAGACATATATCCAAGGAACACACTCATGTTATCAGATTAATTTTTGGGCACATGAGTGACACGTGGCGGGCATTTGAAATTAGCTACTCAACCTTTTTGAACATCAGAAACACATTTTCTTATTTTGGCGGTCTCATAATTCACACATGTGCACACCAAGAGGAAGAATGACTTCTTGGAGAGATAGCCACTTCAACAAGGAACATTCCCATCCTTTTTAACTAATTTATTTGTACAGTAGGAACCTCTGGTGGGCATTTTACTGAAGCCAATTTTACTAATTTTCCAAACATTAAAGCAGCAAAACTGCTTAAAACCTTGTTTTGGAAATTCTCTATTTTTCTCCTCAAAGACTCTTAAATCAAACTGAGACCATGGTCATGTGCACCTATGAACAAGATACATCATGATGCTTTCATTTGGTTTTTATCATCAACTTGTGAGGCATGGAGGGTATTTCTAACTGACCTTTTATTACCAGTTATAACACAGTTGATTTTAGGATTTCCTCTAAAAGTTATTATGAAACCCCTTTTTGGAAGATTCATATTTTATTTCTTATTTACTTCCGAAGAAAACTGAATACATGTTCAGGTAGGAAAATTAAGAAGATATAAGACCCCCATACTCTGCGGAAATTTTCTCTCACCCATAAATTATGGTGGGCATCTTTCTGAGGTGTTTTATTCATTTTTTCTTGCTAAACACCTGTTTTGGAAGCCTCATAAATTTTTCCTCAGGCACTTTCAGGACAAAATGAAGACATGGTAAGTTAGGTAAAACGACAATCTACATGACCCCTGTATGGTGCGGGCATTTTCCTAAACCGGTTTTTAACTAGATTCCCATACTTAGTCATTTTTTTTTGTTTTTCACCAAATTGCCATATTTTTCAAAACTATGTCAGACTGCTATAATGACTTTCTGATAGCTTCTATAACACCATCATGTATTTTTCAAACCTCATCACACATGCCACATCACCATATATGCCATGTCATCATTTACCAATCATGCCACATCATCATTCATGCCATGTCATCATATCTTGCCATATCATGTCCTTGGTTATTCCTTAGTCATTGCTGAGATCCTTTTGACATCAATGAAAACCACATTCCATATTGCCAACAGTAAGGATACAATGAAATCCAAAGATCTAGCTCATTAAACGAAAATTCGACAACAAAGGAAGAATCCAGAAAATCAAGGGATATTAACAAAGAGTTAGTATCAGTCTTTTAATTTCATGGAGATGGTTTTGGTATGTCGTTATCTTTCAAGACCACTGAATAGATAACACTAGGTTGAATCTGTTACTGATATGAGAATTTTATGCCTGTGATTGAGGAGCCTTTTTCAAAGGATAACTACTGTATCGTTGTGACCGTTCATGCAGGATTAACTTCATTTTACCGGATTCAAAATATTTAACATTTTTTATCTTGTTCTATAAGTTTTTTATAATTATAATGGTATATCAATTTATGTGCAGGATGAATATATTCAATGGAATGTTTTCGGGAAGCTAGAATAATTGCGAAGGAAATATTTATAGTGGTTCGAATTGAAGTACTATCAAGCTGCTAAGTTTTTCGTTGGTCATTGCAACATCAAATATCCGTAAAGAAGAGCAGTTAAAGGCAGTAAAACATTGAGATCCTTTTACTTTTCCAACAAATTTCTACTGATACACGTTCATTTACCGAACCATTTGATCAATGAATATGGGAGATTACCTCAACCTAATAAGCATTTATAAGAATGTGTTTGCAACTTTATGTGCGAGTTTACTCCGATTAGCGCTGTACAAATTGATGTGTGAATGGTGCCAATTAGGGATATTCAAATTTAGAGGTGGAAGGCTATTAAAATTTATGGACCACTAGCGCTAGAACTCAATCGGGTTCACCATAAACTGCAGGCACAGGGAAGCATGGTTTAGGGAGGAGAGCTTATTTAGGCAAGGGGGAGGTAGGCGTAAATTAGATCCCAGAGATAATCATGCCAAGCTTCAACAACAAATGATGTAGTGAAAATGTGACATACTGTGGAAAGTTTGATAGTAAATGGCACCAATATTGGCAATCGAGGTGTCAACCTAGCTAAGCACGGTAGTCTACCTATAGGTACGGGATACGTCGGATTTGTTTCATCATATGTAACTACAAGTAACACAAGATGTGGAACAACAGAGGCGTAAAAAAAATGCGTGTGGGATGGGGTGGTTTGGATCACGAGAGAAGTGGCATAGATGTCTTCATGATATATTATTAAAAAGAGACATCTCACCTGGAAGACCATGAAGACGATACAGTTGAAAGTAAGACCAAAATTTTCTACCAATAGATTGTTGAGTTTGTTCAACCTCCCGCAAGAACCTCCAAGTATGTTGACTGCATATTAATCAAAGATGAAGAATAGGATGGCGCGTAAACTGAGATAGTTGGGCATACTCCATATTAATTGATTCACTATTAAGATGAAAGCGATCCGTATCAGTTTGTTATGCCAGAGATCCGTTGCATTAAATGAACATCATAGTTTTTCTCTGCATTCTTGAATTTTGGTTCACATAGGTCCATGAATTTCGTACTATTCGTGTGCTTAGATTCAGCTCATCACGAGAAGATAAGAAGATGTTGGTGCAAAGACCGCAGGAGATGAAGAGGATCGTGGGGGCAGCTAATGGTGATAGGTGCATGAATTTTGGTTTACATAGGTCCATGAATTTTGCACTATCCATGTGCTTAGATTCAGCTCATCACGAGAAGATAAGAAGATGTTGGTGCAAATATCGCAGGAGATGAAGAGGATCGTGGAGGAAGCTAATGGTGGTAGGTGGTTGATTGGGAAATGTAGAAGGGAGCCCATGCTTTCTCTGTCACTGGATTTACATAGGTAGGTTGCTGGATGCATTTACGAAGGTAGCTGCTGGATGGCTTGAGGATGCATAGACAGCTAGGGTTTTCAGAAATTTTATTTTGTATTTATGTGTTTTGTTTTATTTCATTTTTAATTTATTGGGTTTTTTTTCTAAATTTTTGCAGGTATTAGCCTGTATGGATCGTACAGGCTCGAAATATAGGCTGAAGGACAGATCGAAAGATGGACTGAAGGAATAGGCTGAAGAATGGATCGTTTGATCTGCTATTTCCTTTTTTTGTTTTTTTCATATCTATTATTTTAAAAATTTGCAGGTTTTGTATTCAAAATTATTATCTAGATATATTAATGTTTAATATTTAATTTTAATGTTTAAAACTAAAATGTTTTAATGTGTATAAGCCTAGTTAATTTTTACAATTTATTTAAAAAAGATTTTTAGAAAGACTAAAACTAATAAAAATAAATATACATTGTTTCTTATACTATTCCTAGTAAAACAAATAAAAAATACTTTTAGATAAAGAATAAATCTTAATACAAAAATGTTTATTTAGTTGTTTATTATTTTTACTTGTTTATTAATTAATTAATTTTATTTTTAATTGTTAAAAAACTAATTCTTAATGCATTTCCATTTCTAGGATAACTAAAAAATGAAAAATAAAAAGAGAAAAATTAGAATTTTCTTCAATCTAAAATATTAAAATTAATTTTTTAATTCTTATTAAAAAATAGTAATTTAAGACTATTTTAACAAATAAAAACATTAAAGAAAATTAAAACAAAGCTAATTTTAAACTGGCAAAAAAAAAAAAAACCCTACCTACTCTAATTGAAAATTAAAAATTATTTACATAAAATGAAATTTCCAATGCAACCATTTATTTAACAAAACTAAACATAAATTCAAATCTAATTTTACAAAATGAAGTCTAAGATGTATAAAAATATGCGAAACTAAGTACTGAAAATGTAAGTTAATGAAATAAAAGCAAAAACAAAACTGATTTAAACTAGTACTTACTTGAAAACATTGCTTGATGCAACATTTGTTTGCAGGGTATTCTTCATGATTTTGATCACCTGAGATTCCTTCTTCCTCCCTTTCAATCTCCAGTTCGAACAGATGTTCCTCCTCTGATATGCATGATTCTTCAAATGTTGATTCTTCTTTTACTTCAGGAGGAGTAGTAAATCTTTTAGCTACTATCCAGATCTCCTTTTCTCGGGAAGAGGAGATCTCTGGTTCTTCTAGGAGTTGAGAGAGTTGATCTAGACTTAGACTTATGCTCATACTAAAATCATTTGACTGAAATCAAATCAAGTACTAGAAAAAAAACGAGTACATGACAAACACAAAAACGGTAACACAAAACGAGTGCAAAAACAAAAATAAAAAGGTGCACACAAATTTGTACAAAACAAAGAATGAATAGATAAAAAGTTAGAAACAAGTTAGTATGAAATAAAAAGGCGCCCAAAAATGAAAACAATCGAAACTTTACACTACAAACTGTAAAAGAAAACTTGCATAAAAACAAGCTCACATTTGCAGAAAAAGAAAACACTTGTAGAAACAACAATCAAGGCTTTGGGGCGATCCACTAAAGTGGATGCGTCTGGCTATTACACCACGAAAATCCCAGAAATTCCATAGTGAAGTCATCCTTGTGTCTTAACGTTTCCCCTCTGTTATAGCGGATTTCACCACACTAGGTGAATCACACATTGTATGGCCTTCCCTTGTCCCGCTGCAAACTCATTAGCCCCTTTGGACCACTTTATATCTTTTGATGTTACCTTGATCATCCCTAAAAACATTAGAATATTGATATACGCGGCTTTTTCCCTGATAACCGCGTACATACGCGGGTATTCCCTCGATAGTCGCATACATCGGGATGTGTGCATAGTCCAAAACATTTTGGAGTTTTCCTTGACTTGGATCTGACTCATATGACTCCTGGCCTTCCATATTCCTTGAGATCGCACGGATTTGACCTTTCAATATCCCTTTGAAAAGCTATATAAGGAACCCCTTGGTACATTGAAAGCATAAGAGAAAATTGAGAGCATCGAAATTATAGTCCATTGTTGCCAGAACTTTATGCTTGAGTCTGCATCCCTTTGTCCCTTGGAGCACTGTTGTGTTCTTCCGAAGCTTGCCCTTTGTTAGTAAGCTTGCTATCGAAGTGATGGAGGACTGAGGTGGTGGAGGCCCAAGTGGGGGATTCAGTTTCTCCGATTCGCAGACGTGCCGTCAGAGGTTGTCACTTGTAATCTCTGATTCTTATTAATAGAAATATCTTTTCCTGTCCAGTAATGTGTGTTTGAATGAATATTGTTTCCATTGGAATATGTCAAATGCTTTTACATTATTGATTATATATGCTAGAATAGATCTAACACCATGAAATATAGTATGCTTGTATTGTTTACTTGTTGTTGAGGACGTGCTATAACAATTCAAGCTGAAGATTGGAAAGCTCAACGGGGATCTACTACAACCGTCCGGAATAAGGTACGAGGTTCGATCCTTTAGTGTTAGATGTTTTTATTTCTATTGCATATTGGAGAAGATTGATTTTTGGAGTCTAGCTGTCTGTTGTGGTACCCCAAGCCATAGGAATTTCTCTCCGTAACAGAATTGGTGACTACGCTGGGGAGTTCCTAGTAGTTGACCTTTGGGGATTGGTTTCTTGGCATTCAATGTATTTGAATTGCTCTCTCTCTCTTGTTTTTGTGCCGGTTATGGGGGCATGTATGCTTGGTAGAGCCTGATTGGTGTGAAATAAGTCTCAGCCTGTCTGTTTGCCTGTGATTTATGCATCTTTTTCTTCCTGTACGCGGGTTTATTGCTTACAGTCGCGTATACACGCGGGTTTCCCTGGTATTTCCGCGTATACACGCGGGTTTACTGCACACAGTCGCGTATACCCTGGTTTTTACCCTTTTGTGGAAGATAGTGGATTGCTGGGTGAGTTATGATAGTTGCTGAGTCTCCTTTGGCACTGCCTGAGTCTGTTATTGCCTCTGTGTTTGACCAGAAACGTTTTTTTTTAGCCTAATTTTTTTTTTTAGGAAAGTTCTTGTCATGGCATCTTTGATTTTTTGTTTGAGATTAGTGCATTAGAGTCCTTTTACCTTAGTGCTTTGCTGGAATGATGTTTATGTGTGCTTGCAGAGTCTCGGGTGGGTAGAATCATTCTTTTGCTTATTGTATCTCTTTATTTTCAAAAAATACAAAAATATTTGCTTCTCATTATGCATTGCATTATACACTTTGCATTGTACTTGCACTAGATCTAGATTTGCTTTGGAGTAATAGTTAGGTGTTCATATAGGAAAATTTGCATTCAGCATTTGAAGAAAAAATGTGCATTACACGTAGTACGCATACCCTGTTTTCATGGACACATGCATTTGCATGGATTGTTAGGTGTGCATTTTACTTCTTGTTGCGTCATAAA
>LPNX010279233.1:0-45790 GCA_001517045.1 Pseudotsuga menziesii | reverse complement strand
GATTATATGCAGAGTTGTATTATGGTATTATGCTGATTGGGTGGCTGGTCTTCCATTTGGGTACCTTCATCACTTCCTTCCTGGGATGGATTTATAATGTATTTCAACCATCGTATATCCCCTCTGATCTCATACATTAGGGGGCATCTGTTATAGCGGATTTCACCACACTAGGTGAATCACACATTGTATGGCCTTCCCTTGTCTCGCTGCAAACTCATTAGCCCCTTTGGACCACTTTATATATTTTGATGTTACCTTGATCATCCCTAAAAACATTAGAATATTGATATGCGCGGCTTTTTCCCCGATAACCGCGTACATACGCGGGTATTCCCTCGATAGTCGCGTACATCAGGATGTGTGCATAGTCCAAAACATTTTGGAGTTTTCCTTGACTTGGATCCGACTCATATGACTCTTGGCCTTCCATATGCCTTGAGATCGCACGGATTCGACCTTTCAATATCCCTTTGAAAAGCTATATAAGGAACCCCTTGGTACATTGAAAGCATAAGAGAAAACTGAGAGCATCGAAATTATAGTCCATTGTTGCCAGAACTTTATGCTTGAGTCTGCATCCCTTTGTCCCTTGGAGCACTGTTGTGTTCTTCCCAAGCTTGCCCTTTATTAGTAAGCTTGCTATCGAAGTGATGGAGGATTGAGGTGGTGGAGGCCCAAGTGGGGGATTCAGTTTCTCCAATTCGCAGACGTGCCGTCAGAGGTTGTCACTTGTAATCTCTGATTCTTATTAATAGAAATATCTTTTCCTGTCCAGTAATGTGTGTTTGAATGAATATTGTTTCCATTGGAATATGTCAAATGCTTTTACATTATTGATTATATATGCTAGAATAGATCTAACACCATGAAATATAGTATGCTTGTATTGTTTACTTGTTGTTGAGGACGTGCTATAACAATTCAAGCTGAAGATTGGAAAGCTCAACGGGGATCTACTACAACCGTCCGGAATAAGGTACGAGGTTCGATCCTTTAGTGTTAGATGTTTTTATTTCTATTGCATATTGGAGAAGATTGATTTTTGGAGTCTAGCTGTCTGTTGTGGTACCCCAAGCCATAGGAATTTCTCTCCGTAACACCCTCCCCCTTTCTATGTAAAAAAAACAAACTATCTACCTATCTAAACTCTGATCCCTTTTAGCACCTCCCCGGAAACGAAGCCGAAATGTTGGGGAAAATATTAAACAAATTATAACATATATCCAACGACTTAATTGTCAACCTGGAGAGAGCGTAAACTTGTGAGGTACAGACAAAATATATGCAGGGGCAGAGTGTCAGTGAACTTAATCTATAACTAAAATTAAAAATACATGACTGAAATGGAATTAAACTTGCAACTGAAATTAAATTAAACTTGCAAAAGCAGAAATGACATGAAAAGCAAGAAATGACATGAACAAAAATCTAATCTAGAAAACAGGAAATTGCAATTAATAAATCTAATCTATGAAAGCATAAAATTGCATGAAATAAACTAATATAAAACAATTAACAATAACATGAGAGAATCAAAGGAAACTTGAAATTAACATGGGAGAATCAAAGGATTTTCATTCCAGCATCATCTCCATTACATAACAATGAAAATCCACCCTATGACTAACTCTCAAAAATATCTAAACTATCTTCTACATCCAAACCACTAGAGAGGCTTCTAACCAAAATGAGGAGAGAGCACTCCCATTTATACATGAATTCAAGATAACTAATCACAATTACAGATCCACTATTCTCTCAAATTATCCCTCAAAATTCTCAACAAATACAACTCATCCCTCAAAATTCTCCAACAAATCTTGGATGAGATATTCCCTCCACACCTCCATGATCTTCTCCTTGAAGTTAGATCACATCTAGAAGATGGAATTCGAATTTTAGGATAGGTGGTCACTTTTGAGCTTGTTAAAGTCTTCAAATACACCTGTAAGCATCACCAAAATAATCCAACTTTAAAGTATAATGAAAATATGTTATTTTTCTCAATAATTAACCACAAATTCACTCAAAATACTCAAAAATAAATGATTTAGAAAATGGTATTATAAACCCATATTTATTATGAAAGTAGTGAATATTAATGGTTTTAGGGAAGGATGAGATACAAATAAAGTGTCAAATGGTATATAAAAGATGAATAAAATGTGATCTTTTTGCGGCTCAACACCATCGTTTTTGGTTCTTCTTCTTGCTTCTGTACCTCTAGCGATGTGATCTCTTCAAGAATCGAGCACAGTGAAGCGATGGTAACTTTTGATCGCTCACTGGCACTGGAAATATCAATAATCATTAGCTTCGGCCCTCTCACTCACAAGCTCTCGTTCGCTCTTTGCAAGTAAACTGAACCTTGACGAAAAATCTTCATATTTATAGGGATGCACCCGGCTTGCATGCAATTATTCGGTGGCAAATCGATGTCTTGTCGATAAAAAGGGATTCTCGTTCGACACATTCCACATCAGTTCACCTACTCGAGTTCTGAGCTGTACCAGTCAGGACAAGTATGGAAGTTATGGCGGAGACGACTGATGGGACCAAAAAGCATGCCATCATTCTCCTCATATCTTGTCGAATTAATGATTCTTCGCTGTCATAACCACCTATATCTTCTCGGGTATCAGGGCTTTAATGACGACCAATTATCATTCCCATTCTTTACTGCGACTTGTCTGCTTCCGTCACAGAAATGTGACATAACATTTTCCTTCCCCTTTTTTCTCTTCTCTCTCTCTCTTTTTTTTATCCTACCGTGACCTTACCCAGGCAGGTCGCGGCCATCATATTAAGTTTTCAGGTGACTGCAATTTACCATTCCTGTGACGTACGTTCCATCCATCTTCTGCAATTTCACTATGTCCGCGTCAGTGATGTGCATGATAAAATATGGCCCTAGCCAATGCATTTCTAACTTCCCTGGATGCTTGAATAATTTATTGTCATATAGCAAAGCAAGTCCTCCAACTTTGAATGGATTAATCCTGATATGGCGATCATGCCATGCTTTATGTCTTTGCTTCTTGATATTTTGGTGGAATTATGCTACGAAGCGTTCTTCCTCCATCTGAACAAGCCGTGGCAATGTTTGCTCGACAGCATCTCTGTCGATCATTTTTGTCAGCGTAGAAATTCGTAGGCTCAGCACAATGTACTCCATCACCACAACAACTTCTTATCCATACACCAGTCTAAATGGAGTGTTCCCTGTCAGTCGCTTGTAAGTTGTCCAGTACACCCATAACAGAGCTGAAACTTTCTGATCTAAGTCACCTCGGTGCATGTGGGACACTTTGGTTAATGCATTCTCCAGAATCTTGTTGAAGGCTTCAATCGTTCCATTCGCCTGAGGATGATAGGGTGTCATCTTCTTATGCTAAATCTGGGATTTTGTAGTCAGGTCGTCAATCATTTTGTTAACAAAATGCATCCCTTGGTCACTTAGGAGAATTTTTGGTCAACCAAATCTGGTCACCACATTTTCATGTAAGAAATTTACTACAGTCGCAGCATACAGTCTTTAACAGGCGTGGCTTTAGCCCATTTGGTTAAATAGTCTGTCGCAGTGATAATGTAGCATGTGCCAGTCCTCTTCCCTGGTAGACTGATTAGTTCGACAAAATAAACAACCCACTTATCAAAATCTTGAATAGTTATCTATGGCACGAGCAACATCTCATCGCGGTGTGATGGTTTTCCCATTCTCTGGAAGATATCACAACACCGACAGAAGCTCTTAGTATCCATATGTATGGTTGGCCACCATAATCCTTTTTGCAGTATCTTATGCATAGTTTCCTTTCTAGCATAGTGTCCTTCTATGACACCGGCATATGCTTCACTCATTACCCATTGTCGTTCATAGTCAAAGACACAACGTCTCAATATTTCATCTGCTCCCATCTTGTATACGTCTCCCGCGATCAATGTATAACCAGCAGCTTTGAAAACCAGATGCTTCTTCTGTGTAGTGGAGAATCCTTCAGGTGCATAGATTGTGTTTAGGAAGTGGATTACAACATTAAAATCCTTATTATGATCATCCATCATGGTGACCACAAATAGTTTCATGTCAGGTAAGTTATCCTCCAGACTGGTTGGTTCTTCACCACTTTCTATCCTTGACAGGTGATCAGGTTTGAGATTTAGTCGACTGGGTTTAACAAAGACTTCGAAATCAAATTCTTGGAATAGGAGAAGCCATTGAAAAATATTCCCCACCAACACAGGCTTGTTGACCAGGTATTTTAAAGCCAGATGATCAGTGTACATTTTGAAATGTCCACCCAAGAAGTAGTGTCGAAACTTCTGTAGTGTGTATACCATGGCGAGGCCTTCCCTCTCTGTCATTGTATAATTTTTCTCCGCTGTCGACAATTTTCTACTAGAAAAAGCAATAGGGTGGTCAAGCGTACCCTCATTTGGTTGTGTCAAGACTACATCGAGCGGGACAGACAATGCATTGACATGAATATGGAACTCCTTCTTCCAGTCTGAAAATACAAGTATTGGCGCAGTGGCCATTTTGTTCTTTAATTTGTCTAAGATTTCCTGGCAATATTCCATCCACTGGAACTTTGTGTCTTTCTTCAACAGTTTCTCCATGGGTGTAGTTATCTATGCATATCCTTTTATGAACTTCCTGCAGCATCCTGTATGTCCTAGCATTGATCTAAGTTGCATGACTGATGTAGGTGGTGGTAAGTCAAGAATGATCGCAAATTTCGCTGGGTCGATCAAAACACCGCCAAGACACATGACATGACCCAAGAATACACCAAATGGTGCGCAAAAAATACATTTCTTGGAATTAAGCGTGATCTAATATTGGCGACAACGGCCCAACATCATGCGCAAACTCTCAATATGGTCTCTTACTAGACCAAATACAGTCCAATCATCAAAGTAAACCTTAAGAAATTTATGTATGGAATCTTTAAAAGAAAAAACTAATATTCTAGAAAAAATAGCAGGTGCATTCTTGAGTCCAAAGGGCATTACCTTATACTGGTAGCATCCCCATTCTATGACAAAGGCCGTTTTATGTCAATCCATGGTTTGTGACTGAATGGGGATGTTATTAGTACACAATGATTCCATTTGGACTGAAAAATGTGCATGTGATATTCTCTAGGATCGTAGTTGCTGCATTCAAGGATTTTATCCAGAAGTTGTTGGCAGTATACATGGATGACTAGACGGTCTATGGACTAATAAAGGATCATCTCACAAATATGCGACTGATGTTGGAGAGATGTAAACAACATAAGATTGCGCTGAATTTGAAGAAGTGCATATTTTATGCACCTTTCGGGATGTTTCTAGGGCACATTGTATGTAAGGAAGGATTGCTGGTCGATCTAGCTAAGATTGTGTTGATTCAGAACTTGCCACCACCTACGAATATGAAGCAAATTAAAGCGGTGTTAGGCCATACAAGATACTATCGAAAGTTCATCAGAGGACATGTAACGATCACAACACCTATGGAGAAGTTACTGAAAAAGGATGCACAGTTTGCATGGAGTCAGGAGTGTTAAGGAAATTTCGACACCTTGAAGACGAAGAAGTGTACAACACCAATATTGGTTTTTCCATATAGGACGAAGGAGCTCCAATTTCACATTGATGCGTTGTCAAAATACCTAGGAGTAGTGCTGGCGCAACCACGAGAAGGTGATATTGATCAGTCGATTGCTTTCGCTAGTCAAAAACTTTCATGAGCGGAGAAGAATTATACTACGACAGAGAGAGAAGGATTGGAAATGGTCTACGCATTACAGAAGTTTCAACACTATATGTTGGGAGGTCATTTCAAGATGTTCATGAATCACTCTGTATTGAAATACCTAGTGAATAAGCTTGTGTTTGGGGGGAAGATATGTCATTGGCTACTTCTCTTCCAAGAGTTTGATTTCGAGATAATTGTGAAGCTGGGTCACTTGAATGTAGGAATTAACCACTTGTTGCGAATAGAGACAGGCAGAGAACTGATGAACATTGAAGATGGGTTACCTGATGCACAACTATTCAGAGTTGGAATGGTTGACGATTACTATGAGAAAATAGTTCAGTTTTTAGCAACGAGAATAACAATAGAATGGCTCACTACAAATCAGAAGAAACATATCGTAGTTCGAGCCGCAGATTTCTAGCTGATTGCTGGAGAAATCTATAAGATGGGGCCTAAATAGATCTTGTGGTGATGTGTCCTACCGCATGAACAGGAAAGGGTCTTGGCAGAAGCACATGCGGGAGTTGCAGGTGGACACTATGGAGGTCACACTACTACTGGGAAGGTACTGCACACAGGGCTTTGGTGGCCAACTCTCAATGGGGATGCGATAGACTATGCGAGGACTTGCGATGTTTATCAAAGGATTGGTAATCCATCACAGAGGGATGAGACACCGCTAGTACGTCAAGTGACACTAAAACCATTCGATAAATGGGTAGTGCACTTTGTGGTACCAATCAACCCACCTAGAAAGAGAACTGGTGTGTGCTACAACATTACTGTGACGGATTATCTGACGATATGGGATGAAGCCGCACTAGTTGTAGATTGCACCATTGTGACGATAGCAAGGATCCTATTTGACAATGTTGTCACTTGTTTTGGTTGTCCAAATATATTGATGAGCGATCAGGGGAGTCACTTCATCAATCACACCATCATTGCGTTGACATAGGACCTTCAGATACAACATAGGAAGAGTAATCCTTATCATCCGTAAGAGAATGGGACAGTTGAGGGGTTCAATAAGGTGTTGGAGCATGCACTCACAAATATTTTCAACGCAAACCGTGATGACTGGGATTTGAAGATTCTAGTAGTATTATGGGCTTGTCACACCACCTTGAATAGGTTGATGGGGAAGACACCATTCAAGTTGGTTAATGGGAAATAGGCACTTATGCCAATGGAGTACATTGTTCCAAGTTTGCGCATTGCGGTAGCGACAGGGATGGATGACGAAGGATCATTAGAAGAAATCCTAGCTCAGTTGGTGCAGCTGGAGGATGACCACTTTGTCACAGGATTTCACCAACGCATTGAGAAGGATCAACAGAAAGCTTGGCATGATCAACATATCAAGAACAAACACTTTCAACAAGGAGACTTGGTGCTATTGTATGATAACAAGTTCACCAAAAATCCAGGTAAGTTTCAAATGCATTGGCTGGGTCCTTATGTTATCAATTTCATTACTGAGGGAGGCGCAGTACATCTACAACATTTGGATGGTGCGATGCTACCTAAGTTGGTGAATGGAAGCCAACTGAATCCCTACAGAACGTGTCCGGTGCTATGCAATGCTTGATGCATTGTGTAAAAAAAAATCATTGTTTTTGCATGAGATGGTAGTCAGGAGGCTGGTGCACTAGGAGCAAGTGGTCGCGCAAGTGGAGGTGTCAAGGTCACATTTAGGGAACCATGTCATGAAATCCGTATGGACGCGATAGAGTCAAATCGGTAGTAAATGTAGCATTTAAACCAGTTATTAGGTGACACTATTGGATGAAACACGCATTAATGGCAGATCTGACTGTTAGATCGAGAGGATCGATGATGGATTCAGGTAGTAAATAGAGGATTTGGTCGCAATGATTAAGAGATATTTCACATATTTGATTCGGCGCTATAAGAATTGGTAGGCCACGGTTCGAAATCACCATTGTGAAGATCAATTTTTCAAGTCGAGTTGCAGAGCTGTGAAGGTTGAGGTGCAAAGTTGAGTTGCAGAGCAGAGTAAGATTGAGGTGTAGTGTTGAGAAAGTGTTGGGTGATTGTGAGGAATGTTGAGTGAGCCAATACCGATAGAAATTTATAGTGGGAGATATTCACCAGTTATCGAGGTGACTATTGAGTAGGAAGAATCCATCATGCCAGTGGGCTTGTCATTTACCATGAAGAAGAAGAGGGGGGCTCAACAGCCCGAGTCCCTTGTACCAAAGAAGCGATTGATGAGAAATTCTATGTAGGAACAGAAATAAGTTGTAGAATCAACACGACCATCGACAGTAGGAGATGAGGACTCCACGACTAGGACTGGGGTGTCTACTGCGGAAATCCTCGACTATGTTCCTCCATGCAGACTTGGTGCTAAGCCACACAAGCTAATGAAGAACTAGAGGTATCCAGTCAGGATGCCGATAATACCACAAGGGATGGAATGCACAATGGACATCATGCCCTGCATCATGAAGATGAAGTATAAGGATCACAATTTGCTGGCATCGAATGATATCACAACGAATCCATTTGTATTAGAGATAGGAGCAAACAACAATCCAATAGCATGCACTCCGCATGACTGGGCGCTAGGATTGGAGAAGTCAAGGATTTTAGGCCTCATCAATATGTCGCATTACAGAAGGTTGGTGGAAGCCAACGCATGTACAAAACAACTGTTATCATGTTTTCACAGAGGCTATCTGTGGCTGGACCGACCGGTACTAGTCACTTGAGAATTGATTTCACAGATCACAGGGTTTCCCATGCAGGGGCTGGATCTGTCGCAATACTTTCATGGCAAGGAAAATGATAAACGACTGGTTACGAAGCTAAATAAGAAGTTTGGTATGCAACATGGAAAACGAGTGTATGTGGTGGATACGATCAATGACCAGGCTATGCGCATTGCAACAAATATTCTATCCATGAAGGTGGTAAGGAAGAACCAACCCAATCAATGCACTTCTAGGGTCATCGTGTGTGTTGATCAGTGCGCCTATGGCGTACAAATGAACTGGTCATTGTTTCTCCTTAACCAATTAACAGAAAATGCGATAGCGGTACAAGCAGGGAAGCTCCCGTTCACTTCTAGCTAGTTTCTCATTTTGATTGCACTAGTTTCTTGGATGGAGCCCAAGGATTACCAGGGAATGGATGTCTAGGTTGCCAAAGTATGTAGAGGGGCACGATATTAGAACCTCTGGTACATAAAGTAAGTGGAATGTAAAAAGGAATGCTTCATATAGATTTGGTTGTATTGGGAGGCATTGCAGGTTACAACCATGAACATCCCATGCTTATCAGAAGAAGTGGCGATAAAGTATTGACACATTATCTGGTTTGTAATGGGGATGCATGCCGTTCATGTATAGGCACGAAGGGACTCAAACAAACAGTGGTTGGCCACACTCTACAAACTTACTGATGCAGAGCTGGATGCCATCGTGGATGGCTGGACTGTGGAGTGGTGAGAACCAGTTGACAAAAATGAGGTATTAGAAATTACGACAGGTCCATCAGCTGATGCTCTGATGGATACTGTGCCCGACCAATACAGTGAGAAAGAGTCGGATGAAGCATCGACAAGAACCCCAATTGATTCGGAAATGGATCGGGGGTTTGAGGAATCTAGAACAAAGAGGCGACAAGAGAAAGGTGATGCCAAGGACACACCTCCAATGGAAGATTCATAGGTCAACCGTATTATTGTGGCTATCACAATGACAACTACTGTGAGTGAAGTACAGTTGAAGAAACAGTCTACTGAAGGATTTGGAGAGGTAAACACTCGAGTGAGTTCTTTAGTTGATGCAATTTTGTAAAAGGTTCCCAAAGAATTTTTTTGCGGAAGGTAGGAGATATAAGCACAGGGAAGCAGGTTCGCAATGTACAGATTCTGCCACATGCAATTGAGCTAACAGTGAGGATGTCAACGCCTCACTCCAGCAATTTTAGGAGCTCGCATTGGATTTCAATGAACTGTTAACTCAGAAATTGGTTAAATTGTAGAGGGTTGTGAGTGAAGAATTGTTTGACCGAGAACAAATCATCGATGATCACCTTTTAAATTCACAAGAGTAGGAAGAAGTAGCCAAGACAGAGATCGTGGATTTAAAGAAGGCACAAGACAAGCTCATCGTTGAGAAGGCACAACTATGGGACGACAGGGCTAGGTTAGAGAAAGCAGTTGCCAACGTGTATCAAGAAGTCTCAATTATGGAGGAGGACCTTGATGCACTAGCCAAAGCATAGAAGTTAGGCCAGATCATCGTAGGATTCAAGAAAGACATCGCGGATTTGCAGGTACTGTTGAACCCTAGTACGTCACTAGAGGTAGTTGATGCGTGCAAAAGCGCCATCGAAGATGCAGCATCGGAACTCGAATATAGGGAAAAAGAAGCTAAAGAAATTACGGATGCAACCACACAATTTTGGGGAAGCGTGGTCCAGGACGAGTAGTAGGAGCAAGTAAACACACAACTACAGGAAGCTGGAGTTCAGTTGGCTATGCTAAGGAAGTCACTTTGAGCAATGAATTCGATACTACAGGTGAATAAAACGATGGAGTTGAAGTCTATACAACAATGTGTCACCAAGGGAAGGGAACAGAAACAATGTCGAACAACGCAGCTCGAAGAATTCTAGGATATCGGCCATCAATTGGTGCTTAAGGCATTAAATGCACTTTATACGATGCAGGACACTTAGAAGGAAGTAATCGCTAAGATCATAGATCATCCATCTAAACAGGATGTTGCAGTGTAGAAATCAACAATAGGGTGAAGGTTATGGTGGAAGAAGTAAAGCAATAGTACGCGGATTTCAAAACCAAGACGATAGAGTACACTGCTTCTAGTTGACGTGGCTTGAGGGTGAGCCACAAGATTGTGTTGGGGTCTTGTTGGCAGGAAGTTTTGGAGATAGTTAGTGGCACACCATCGAGGATGATGCGCAAGGAGAAAGATGGAGTGCAAGGAAGTTTGTTCATAGTTTGGCCATACTTTGTCACATTTTGTATATTTTGGTCGTTATTTTGTAGATTTTGGTCTAAGTAGCTAGGAAGTTGATTTAAGTGGACTATGTTGTAAAAGGCACAAGCCTATAAATAGATCTAGGAGTTGTAATATTGACATACTTTGGGAGGGATCTTCTTGAAATATTTTGTGCACTTAGAGAATGCATCTGTGATCTGTCTTTGATGCGAGATCTAAATTGTGGAGTTGTTTTGAGAACCTACAGTTTTGATGCGAAGTTAATATGACATGAAGAAGATTTGATGCAACAACTGTGTCTTTTGCATCTTTCTATTTTCCTACTTTCTGTGATGTGATATGAATGGATGAATACTGCAAAATGATGCTTCTTTCTGAATGATGTGATGCTTTCATGTTTTGAATAATGTTATGTTGGTATATCTATTTATGCATCGATTCTCCCGCTGCGATCTGAATATGTTGATCTAAGGAGTGATGATATGAATTTATGATAAATGAACTAATGCTTGATCTTTGAAGTAATGGTGATATGGTTGAACAATTGATGCGCAAACCCTCCTTCTTAATGTGGAAACGTGGTTCCCATAATTCTCCCTTGAACATCTCGGGAGTGACATCATCTCTACAAGTGTTACTGGACTGGGTCACACTTGTCTGGGTTGGTGCTTAGGGAGATCCCTACGTTAAGTGAGTCGACAGAGAGTGAACCCCTATAGATAGATTTGTGTCAATAGGAAATATCTAGTCTCTTGACCAGGAAGAATAATATTGACTAAAATTTCTTGCAGCCCTTTCAACATATTTCTCACAAAATTTATGAACTCATCCTTCTCATCCGTATCTGGGTGGAATCTCACTTCCACAGAATCAACTTCCCCTTCTTCAGAGGCCTTCCTTCTAGAATTAGAATTGAATTTTGGGCTCATTTAAAGAATATCAAGCGTAGGTATGGATGAACATGCTTCGATAACACTATAATATCCCTGATCTGATATTCATATCAGAATACTAACTCTGCTATAATTATTAATTGAGGTGTGCAAACAGATTTTGGTAGTAACATTAACCACTTTAGATGTGAGGGAAAATATGGTAATTACTGATAAAGTTGTGGTAATATTGCAGAGGGTTAAGGAAGAGACCAAGACAATTTAGGATGGACTTAGTTCTTTCCTTAAGCACATGTAAATTGAGGACCATTTAGGTTTCAGAATCAGCTCTGTTGAGACCTACTTCCACGCTTCTTGGTTTCCCAACCATGCAAACTAAATGGTGGCTAAGGAGGCTGATGTGGATTTGAAATAAGATTATCAGATAAGTATTATAAAAATAATAAGGTTTCATCAGGTTTATAGAAAATTTGGGGCTGTTTGAAATGATTTAGGAAAAACTAGTAGTTTTGGCTCGAGGAGAACCTGCACAAAGGTGGATGTCGAAATGTGGTACTGTTGGTAGGTAGTTTTGGGATAATTTAGTTGAACTGCATCGTAGATGTTGTGCAAGATCAAAGATATCACACAAGGTGGAAAATGGCGCACAAGTCGGAAATATAATATTTTATGTATTTTTTGTCATCTTTTGTAGTTTTGGACCGCATTTTATGGATACTGGTCACTATTTTGTAGAATTTGTTAAGAAGTAGTTAGGAAGTTGGTTAAGTGGACCACCGATGTAAAGGCGCAAGCCTATAGATAGATGTTAAATGGAAATTATTGGGGGATCTCTGGTATTCACGTTTTATTCATTATTTTTGGAGATATAGCTTTGAATAATTTTTGGCACTTGTTGATATGTTTTGTGGTGGAAGTTAATATGACATAATGGAGGTTGAGAAAAATTACTGTGTCTTTTATTGTTTTCCTATTTTCCTATTTTCTACAATCCAAATGTGATTGTAATGCGTATCTGTGACATGGATCTATGATTGATGCGATGCGTTTCTGCTTTAAATGATGGTATAATACTAGATCTGTATGCGCATCAATGTCTTTGCTTTGCTTTAGTTATGTTATTGTGATATGTTGAATGATAACACAATTTTGTCAATTCATAATATGAATGATGGGATCTGTGGAATAATGTTGCGATAAGCCACCAAGTAGAGACACATGGTCCTCCATATTGCGGAAACTTGGTTTCATCATCTCTCCCTCGAACATCTCAGGCGAGACTTCATCTGCTCTGCAGGTGTTGCTGGATGAAGTAAAACCTATCTGGGTCGGTGCTCAGGGAGATCATAGTGGTTTGGGTGTCTATAGAGAGAAAACCCCTATTGACTGAGTTTTTGTCAACAAATGGTTCCATTGTTGGGACCTTAGTGTGAATAGGGGGGAGGACATGTTGTGGCATCCGACGAAACTGGAGATCCAAGATTGGTTTGACAAAAATATAAGGGAGTTTGCTGAGAAAGAGAATCAGAACCCTAGACTCACGATGGATAAGTGGTTAGCAGAGTATATGCATGTCGGTATTCATGAGTACTTTTTCTCTGAGTTTTTGATCATCCTGTATGAGTGGTTGGCATGCTTGACATATCAGAAGACTAATTTCCAAGGAGGCGAACCAACTTCCTGGACCCCAGAATTGATCCAGTAATTGCAGGAGGTAGATAACAAAGTGTCAAGGGCTATTGAATTTTGGCTCGACAGTATCCTGGAAGGATAAATTACTAAGTTCATGGTTGACATGACTAAGTCCTATAGTGAGGCAGAAAGGGATATTTTCAATGGACCAAAAGAGAGGTTCATGTTGTATTTGCAATTGTCCATTAAGATGCTTATCTATGAAAATGGCATATTGAAGATGCACCTCGAGTAGTAAAGTCCTGGTGTGTGGAGGCTGCAGGTATCACGGAGATGAGGGTTGGATGGAATGATAGGGGGTATATTGATGGAAGTTACAAGAAGAATTTGAGGGAATCTGAGGAAGGAAGTGGTCTTACGAGAGGAGGAGCATGGTTTCGATAAGAGAAGAGGTGAAGGACATGATAGAGTCCTGTAGCGACCAAGATGCGAGGACGCAAAGGAAGACCACATGGGACAAAGAGACTCTACAGTGAAGAAGGAGACAACTAGGATACACTTGAGCTAGAGGAAGGACCGACCCAGAGAAACAACGTACCCACACCTCCATGCATCGTGCCACACTTAGGGAGGAACACGAGTTTGACACCGTCGTGTTCGACATGTCAAAAAAATTCTAATAGTAGCGGATCAACAACTACAGGAAGAAGGCTCAAGATGGCAATCACCGATGTGATGTTACCCCTATTCCATGGGAATGGGACTGAGGATCCCAACCAGTATTGGTTCTTGTGTGAAGCGGTATGGACTATCAAACAAACTACAAATGATGAGGTCAAGAAAGGTCAATTGGAAATGACCCTTCGAGGTCGCGCACTGGATTGGTTCATGAAATTTCTACAAGTTCCTATAGGATCTCCAGCAAGAACATTGGATGAAGTTAGAAAAGGATTGATTGAGGAGTTCAAAAAACTGAAATTTGAAGTGTAATACATCACAGTGCTGAAGGAGATTAAACAGTTCGCAACGAAACTGTTAGGGACTTTGATCAAAGATTTAAGAAACTAATGGAAACAGTCAGCTTTGAAGTGAGCGATATTCAACATAATGAATGGTTCATCATAGCACTACTATCTCATATCAGACTACCGTTGATGCAACAAAATATTGTGACACAGAGTGAGGCTTTGGAGATCGCCATGAAGCGTGAAGCTTCACCAGTTGGTGAGAATGCGATTGGGATGAACCAGATCCAGACGCAGCTGGTGAACTTGACGCTCCAGTTGCAAGATATCAAGAAAGGAAAAGAACATCGCCAGGAGATCTGGTGTACCTGATGTCGCGCAAACGGACATACTAAGGATAACAGTCTGGATTACCAAAACTACCTATTGTCAGGAGCATTGAACCCATTGAGTTGTGGCAGTGTGCCATGGTGCTGCATTTGTTAAGTATATAGGAATAGACATGAATATTGTGGATATATGCAGAAGATGGTTACAAATCCAACGAATTTATACTGCACATTTTTACGATTTGTAGGGAATGAGGATAAGGTTTGTTGTGCATATGATCTACTCCAGGAGAGAACGATTGACATGTAATATGTGAAAGGACAGGACCATCGAATGGTAAAGCAACTGCAATTGCAGCCGCAGGTGGTACAACCACCATGTCAACCGCAGTTTGTACCACAAAAACAACCGCAGATGCAGTTTGTACTGCAGCCATAGTTACAACTGCAGTTCGTACCACAACCATAGTATAATCAGATGTAGATGGCTCCACAACAACCATAGTATGTTCAGCCAGCGCAGTATGCTCAGCAACAACCAAATCCCCTACAACAACAACAATTCAATCAACTGCAGTATCAACAGCAAGGAGGATTCTGTGGAAGATTTCGAGGAGGATGAGGTGGAGGATTTGGTCGAGGAAGAGGAAGAGGTCACAGACCTGTACAATGTTATAATTGTGGAGTATTGGATCATAATCAGAGAGATTTCCTGTAATTGCAAGAACAATGTACGTATTGTATCGCTGTCAATCACATCGTTGAGAATTGTCTGCAGCTGATCGTGAAGTGGAAGGCAGGGAATGTCCCTAAGTTGTAGAACTCAAATTAGAAACAATTACAGAATTAGAATAAATTGTAGAAGTGGAATCAACTTTTGAACCATAACCAACTTGAAAATCAGAATGTGAATCAACCTGTGAATTCGTCGATGAACCAGAATCAGGGACCAACTGTTGCGACGATTTCAACAAAACCAAGAACACAATATGATGATGTTGCCATTATTACTCATGGAGGAGTGACGATGGGAGATGATAGCCCGTGTCCACAAATTTGGTTGGCTGTGAAGAAAAAGGTAGAGTTTGATGTCGATGTGGAAATATACACATTTTTTGAGGCACAAAATACGATAGGAAGAAATCCTAGTAAGTTACCTATCTATGAGATACCGACTGCTTTTGATTCCACTTTAGTAGCAGGACCATCACGACAACATCATACCGTGTAGAATCTATTAGAAATTTGTTTGTCAGTGGCAAGAGATCCTGATGCTCTTGCTGAGATTAAGAGCCTGTTGCATCACCCAACTAAGGGATGGAAAGAGTCCATGGTGAACTCTTTACATAAGAAAAAGACAACAAAAGAGATGCGCATGAATATTCAAATTGGGGACTATGAGGTAGATTTAGTCATCCTGGATCTAGGCTCAGACCTTAATATTCTAATGAGGCAGACATTGAAAAATATGGGGGTCCCAAAGTTGGTTTGGTCCTCTGTACAGTTACAACTGGCTAACTAGGATAGACTAACACTGATTGGGTGAGTTCCACACCTTAATGTAGAAGTCAAAGGGATGAAGACTTATGTTGATTTTGATGTTATCGATGTTGATGATGGTGGATGCTCTTATCCCATGTTGTTGGTGATTGGATGGGCAATGATAGTCTGGGGGTGATCAACTTTAGGAAACAGGTTATGACTTTTGAAAATCACGACATCAGGGCCATTGCCCCAATGGACCATACTGAAGGGAAAAGGTATGTTGAGTCAATGAGGGATGAAGATGTAGAAGGTTGGGATCATGCATATAGAATTTTAGAGGAGTCTATCCATCCGATAGTTGGTGGTGAGCTCCGTTGGCATAGCTCCAGCTTTGTGTCATTTGACTCTGATGATGCATTAGAGAATTGGCAGAATCGCATGCATGAGGTGTCACTAAGAAATTGTGTCTTGATTATGCAGTCATTGTGTCGATTCGCAATAGAAACCATTGAGTTACCGATATATGAAGGACCGCCTAAGTTATCTGAGTTTCTTGTTGAATTTGAATATAAGGTGTTAGAACCACAGTGTTTGTTGGCACTGAATGGAGCATTGAAGGCTACCCTAACATGTTGGTAGGTGACCCATAAGAATTTGATCACTGGATGGTTGCGGTGTCGAAGATTGATGACATTTGGTAACACATAATAGTACCACAGTGGAAGGTATGATGAGGGGAATAATCCTGGCTATAATATGATTGAGTGTCAGACCTTGTGGGCATCACGACCTTGAGTGTCATGCTTATGGATTACATTGTTCCAAGTTTGCGCATCACAACAACAATAGGAATGGGCGATGAAGCAGCGTTAGAGGAGAGACTAGCGCAGTTAGTGCAGCTCGAGGAAGATATGCCCTTAGTGTCAAGGGAATATCTCACCAAGTTCATATGCATATGGAGTACATTGTTCCAAGTTTGCGCATCAGAACAACAACAGGCATGGACGATGAAGTAGCGTTAGAGGAGGGACTGACACAGTTAGTGTAGCTCGAGGAAGACCGATTTGTCGCAAGTTTTCACTAGCACGTTGAGAAGGATAGGAAAAAGGCTTGGCATGATCAACATATAAAGCACAAACAGTTTCAATAAAGAGACCTGGTACTGATGTATGACAACAAGTTCATGAAACATCTAGGTAAGTTGTAGATGCATTGGATAAGTCCATATATCCTTAATTCTATTACTTCAGGAGGTGCAGTACAACTGCAGCAGTTAGATAGAGTGATGCTACCAAAACTAGTGAATGGTTCACTGAAGCTTGAAGGATAGGCCCGGAGGTGCACAATGCTTAAGGCACCACGCGATTTTTTTTTTTGTTTCTACATGAGATGATAGTTAGAAGGATGGCACACCAAGGGGAAGGAGATACATAAGTAGGAGAGTTAGTATTGCAGTTAGGAGGCCATGATGCGGCAGCCACAGGGCCATGACATAGTCAAATTAGTAATAAATGAAGACAGTTAAAGTAGTTAGTGGTTGAGCTTGGTGAAGCGATGTGTATTTATGGTCGATCCGACCGTTGGATTGTTGATGGATTTAGGTGGTTAATGCATGATTTGGTTGAAATGATTAAAGTTGATTTGATCTTAATGGATGTGTGATTGGCTCGGTGCCATAAGAAGGGGTTGAATGTGGTTGACATTCACCATTGTGCAAATATTGAGTTGTAGAGTTGTCACATAAGAGTTTTTTCATGTGGTACTGAGTTGAGTTGTGGTGATTAGGTGAGTTGTAGAGTGAAGTCAAGTCGAGCGGCCACTAAACATTGCAAGGCATGCAACGTGAGCAAGTCACGGTTGAAATTTCTAGTGAGATAGATTCACTGGGAATCAGAGTCACCATCGAGGAGGAAGTTGCAAGTATGCCGATGGGATCTTCCTCTGTCCTGAAGAAAAAGAGAGGGTTACATCCACACAGCTCACCAGTACCAAAGAAGCAGCAGACCAGAATGTCTACGCGGGCACATGAGGAGGCACCTGCGTAGGAAGGTCCTTTGAGTTCAGGGGTTGTGGAGTTGACATCCTGCATAGGGGTTCCCGTTGTAGATATCCTTGGGTATGTGCCTCCCACGTGGCCTGATGTGAAGCCAAGGAAAATTAACAAGAACTAGAAATACTCAGTGAAGATGTCATCGATATTGCAGGGTATGCCACGCACAATGAATATCGTGTCTGAGCTGATGGGAATAAAGTATGAGGATCATGATTTTCTTGCATTAACAAATATCATAGCTGAACCCTATAAACCTATGGTAGCATTTGGAAGCGGCCCAATATTACGCATTCCACAGGATTGGGCACACGGCTTGGACATAGCATGAATGTTGGGATTAATCAACATGCCACATTTTGGGCAGTTCAATGAGGCAAATTCTTGCGTAAAGTAGCTTTTGTCCCATTTCTATGGCGTGATTTTGTGGTTGGACCAACTAGTACCAATTACGATAGCACTTATTTCATAGATCACAGGGCTGCCTAAGGATGGGCTAGACCCCTCGTAGTATTTTAAAGGAAGGGATAACGACAAGAGGCTTGCGGTGAAGATGAAGGAGATATATGGGTTGGAGCAGGACAAACAAGCATAGTGCGTCGACATCATCAATGATCCGGCTATATGCATTGGCGCATGAATTTTGGCTACTAAGATTGTGCGGATGAACATGCCTACCTAGTGTAATTCTGGGGTTATTGCATGTGCAGAGTAGTGTGCACAAGGAGTACAAATGAACTAGTTATTGTTTCTAATGAAATAGTTGACAGAGGATGTAGTGGAAGTCCAAGTGGGGTTGCATCCATTTGCATAGATTTGGCTATTGATTTTAATTGTGCTCGTGGCTTGGATAGAGCCACAAGGACTTCACTTAGTGAACCTCTCACATAGCACGTGCGATCATGGGATATTAAAGAATACCCTTAATTTCAAGAGATATTGACCCAAACTCTTTTTGTTGAAACCCCCTAACAATACTTAAAACCTCATCCCCACCCCTTTTTATACCTCAATCCTTATAAACCACCCTATCCACCCCCACCTTAAACCCCTTATCCCCCCAATACCAGCAATATATTGGTTCAATTTTTGATAATTTTAAAACCCGCAATATGAACTAACGTGATAGGATATTAGCCAACAAGTGAAGCCCCCATGGATAGAGCCATATGACTATCAAGGCATGGACATGGATACAGTAAAATTTTGCAAGGGAGCACTCTACTAGAACCTCTAGTGGGTGAAGGAGACCGACATACTGAATGACTGCATTGTTCAGTTCTGGATTTATTGGGAAGCGCTGCAAGTTATAGCTGTAAAAGGAGGCTGTGATGAAGTTCCAACGGGTTGCTCGGTTCATGACTGGTGACTGCGCCATTCATGTGCAGGCGCGGTGTGACCCATAGAAGCAATGGTTGATGACACCTTACAATTTGTCTGATGCAGAGTTGGAGATAATTGTCAATGATTGGTCCGCAACATAGAGAGAACCGATCGGCTTAGAAGAAGTGTCGACAGGTCCACCGATGGATGCACCAGTTGATCCAGTACCTGATCCTAACCAACAGAGTCACCATGATTCCGATGAAGAGTCGTTGCAGATACCCACTCACTTGGAATCGGAGTGCGCATTTGAAGAATCAAGGATGAAGAAGTGACAGGAGCAGGGTGGGACAAGTAGCGCAACACTAGGGATGGAGGCATAGTTGAACCGACTCATTAAGGAAATTACAACTGCAACGGATGCGACAGCTGAAGAAATGAAGAAACAAGAAACATAAGGATTTAGCGAGGTAAAAAATTGACTGGATTCTTTATTTGATGTAGTATTGAAGAAGGAACCAGAGGTAGCGACTGTGCAGTACCTTGGCTCAGTCAGCACTGGGACACAGATTTAGTATGTACAAATTCCATCGATTGCGATTCAGACCAACAATGAGTATCTCAATTCCTCCCTGCAACAGTTACAAGATTTGTCTATTGAAATCAATGCACTGTCCACATAGATGTTGGTGCATATGCATAGGGTCTCCAATCAGGAGTTGGAAGACAAAGAACAAGGTATCAATGGTCAGTTCTTACGATCATAGGAGAAAGAGGCAAAAGCATGGAGATAGGTCAAAGTGTTGAAGAAGGAATACGAGGAGTTAAGGGAAAAGAGCACCAAGGAAACTGAGGAGTTGAAAAAAGGAACAAGATCAACTAGTGGTCAATAAAGTGCATCTATGGGATAAGAGAGTGTGGTTGGAAGAGGAAGTTGCAGATGCGTGTCAGCATGTATACGAGAGCACATCAGAGTTTGATGTAGTGGAGAAATAAGCACGACTTGGGGCAGTCATTTCCCAGTTGCCAAGTGACAATGTGGAGTTGTAGGCACTGGTACATCCCGACACACCGCCTGAAGAAGTAGCAAAGAGGAAAAGCGCCATGGAGGATGTGGCGACACAGCTAGAGGAGATGGAGCAGGAAGCAAAGAAGGTAACCGAAGTGACTACGCAAATTTGGGGCAGCATAGTCCAAGACGAGCAACTGGAGCAATTGACAACACAGTTGTAGGAGGTCGAGGGGCAGTTGGAGAAATTGAATACATCATTGAGAGCGTTGCCACCAGTTAGTCATATCACCAAGTCTGTGGAGCTGAAGGAGTTACAACAACGCATTTCCAAAGCAAGGGAGTGTCAGCAGAGGTGCAATACATAGTTGGATGAGTTCCAAGAAATTGGAGCACAACTTTCGGTTAAGGCATTTTCTGCACTGCAGGCAGTCCAGGAAGGTAAAAAGGATGTTACTGAGAAACTTGTTGAGCATCCATTAGCACATGATTTGACAAGAAGTCAGGAGATTGCTAAGAAGGTCAAAGAATAGGTGAAGGAGATCACTCAACAGTACGAGGACTTCAAGCTAAATATCGATGAATACACCATGTCTAGCTAACGTGGCTTGAGGGCGAGCCACATGATTGTGTTGGGGGCCTGTTGGCAGGCAGTTTTGGGATAAGTTAGTTGCGCAGCATCGCGATGTTGCGTAAGGTCAAAGATATCGGTTAAGGTGGAAAATGGTGCGCAAGTCAAAAATATAAAATTTTATGTATTTTTGGTCATCTTTTGTAGTTTTGGACCGCATTTTGTGGATAGTGGTCACTATTTTGTAGAATCTGTTAAGAAGTAGTTAGGAAGTTGGTTAAGTGGACCACCGATGTAAAGGTGCAAGCCTATAAATAGATATCAAATGGAAAGTATTGGGGGCTCTCTGGTCTTCAGGTTTTAGTCGTTGTTTTTGGAGAGATAGCTCTGAATGATTTTTGGCACTTGTTGATCTATTTTGAGAACTCATGTTTTGTGGTGAAAGTTAATATGACATGATGGAGGTTGAGCATAATTACTGTCTTTTACTAATTTCCTATTTTCCTATTTTCTGCAATCCAAATGTGACTGTAATGCATAATTGCGACATGGATCTGTGATTGATGCGATGTGTTTCTGCTTTAAATGATGGTATAATCCTATATTTGTGTGCGCATCAATGTATTTTCTTTGATTTAGTTATGTTATTGTGATATGTTGAATGATAACACAATTCTGTTAATGCATAATATGAATGATGGGATCTATGGAATAATGTTGCGATAAGTCACCAACTACAGACACATGGTCCTCCTCCATACTGTGAAAACTTGGTTCCATCAACTCTCCCTTGAACATCTCGAGTGAGACTTCATCTGCTCTGTAGGTGTTGTTGGACGGGGTAAAATCAGTCTGGGCCGGTGCTCAAGGAGATTGCAGTGGTTTGGGTGTTGATAGAGAGCAAACCCCTTTTGCATGAGAGTGTGTCAATAGGTATGATCTCAATGAATTTACTATCCGAGAGCTGTCATGGGTAGTTGGGTGAGTTAACTTCCTACTACAACTTTCAGAATTCCATTTGAGTGCATAAAACTTCGAGGATGATAAAAACAATAATACTAGTAAAAAATTCCTATTCAATGAGAAAGGGTATGCAGAATTTGATAAAATTTGAACCAAATTAATGTATTACAGAGATTAATACATCATGTTTTACACATCAGATGACTTAATACTTCTTTCCAAGGACATTAATACATTCTTATTGCATACAAATCATATAAAACCCATCAAAGAGGCAATAACATGCTCCACTCATGAAAGCTTAACATGAGGGCTATCTAGAACATAAATCTTACTGTATTATAGAAGTTAAAATGAGTGAATGGGGCTGAGAATCTCATAAGAAGTTTTGTAGAACTGATCTCTTCAAAAGGGCGTCCAAAACTATGGATGGGAGGCCCGAAACTAGCACCAAACATGGGACTAGGAGCGTAGGTGAAGTTCCCTTCACTAGAGCCCATCTTCAATGAATGGATGGCTGCTGTAGAGGTCGAATATGAACCTTAGGGTGTTGTTCGTTAGCCCACCATAACCTGCATTGAAAATGGAAAGGGGGATAGAAGAGAGGGGAAAGGGACTTGGGGCGCATCACTCAAGAGACTGAGGCGCATCACTCAGCATGAAGCTTATCTTCATTCAACACAAAATCATTCATCAACGAAGCTGAGAAAAGGAGTTTGATTTGTCTTTAAGTAGACCTTGGGTGTCTTGTTGAGGAAGTCAATCACTTGTTGAGCAAGTTACCACTTGCTAAACCCTAACCCTAGCCATATGGTGTGCCCTCCTTGATAAAGGCAGAGAACCTCCTGCAATAAACAATAAGAATGCATGATATAACAGAAATTATGGATCATAGAAGAGATTTTATTAATCGAAGGCCACTTCGAGGGGGAAACCTCCTTTGAGCAAGCTCAATACAAAATAACTCTTCGATGCTTTCATTAGCCTCAACACATACTTATATACTAAGTCTAATCTAAACAACTATTACTCCCCATGAATGTGGGATAATGCAACATATTAACTGGATAACTTAACAACTATTACTTACTCCACATGAATGTGGGATAATACAACATACTAATGGGACGACTTACAAAGTATATGCGTCCGACAAAATATACTAACAAAATAAAGAGGGGGGTTGACACGGGTTCTTAACAATAAAATAACATGTATGAGTAAAGAGAGATGTTTCCATGTCAACAACCTTTCATCCAAATTAGAAACTGCACCCTCCTTAGGCACAAAGCTGTCTTCTTTTGCTCATGACATCTTTTCTGCACTTTTATTCTTTTGTGACTGACCCTCTAAATGGAAACTACTTCCTCCTTAGGCCCAGAGTTGCCTGTTTTTGCTTCTGACAGCTTTTCGTGGGTTTCAGTTACTTTCCATTTTTTCCGACTGCTTTGTTTTGTTAGTTCTTTTGACAATTTCTATTTATCCTCCTAGGTAAGTTGGTTTGCCCAAGTGCGCCCTCTTGACATGGCAACTTATTTCCACATATTTATTTGCAAACAAATTAATAATGACAATAAATAAAACTAAGTACAAGCCTCCTAAATAATAATTTAGAAAAATTCCCTAGATTAATTAATTAATGTCACTTTTGACCCCCTAGGTGTTTGGCAAGGTCAACACTTTGGTGTTCAATACCCTAGGTGTTTGGCAAGGTCAACACTTTGGTGTTCAATATTGAGGGGGAGGGGACATGGCACTTGCATTGAAATCCACCTTCCACTTCTTTAGGATTAGACCAGACAACCCCTATTGCAAGTTTTTCTGCATAAGTTTTTGGCCATCCCCCTTGTTTCACATTTTAACCAAAAACCAACCTCTAGGGAGTAAGTGAAATTCTGGTGCGTAGCCGAGATAGCTACTCCAGTTTGACTCTATCCACGTTACCAAAGACTCTCTGATTGTCACCTTCCCACAAAATCTCCCTACAAGAGCCAAATTCAGGTATTCTGGAATTTGATCGAGTTGTATGTCTTTGCCTATTGTTAGCTCATCGGTTTCTCCTATGCCATGACGTGCTCTTGTACCTCCACTTGTATATGGGATACCTCCTGTTCTGTGCAAGAGATTGAGCCTTCGGAGGGTTCGTCAACATAATCTACTTCATCAATGTACATGATAATTGTCTTGAGATTAAGTGCCCCTCGATTCTGTACCAGCGATGTGAACCTTTGCCTTTAAGACCCTGTGGGTTCATAATGTTCATAAATAATTAGAGAAGAAATGCAAGAGGAGCCTCCACCTGTGCTTTGTACCTCGCACCCTCGCTTTCGCATGTGTCACCGCAGAGCTTCATCTTTGCCCCGTTCATCACGATGGATTATATATATATAGGGCGGTAGCCATTTGTGGGGGGACAATTTCACTTTTCTTAAGGGGGTCAAGGTTAGATAAAACCCATTTAAATTTGGTGGAAGCATCTATTTGAAAACAAACGTGGACAGATCATTCTGCCATCCAAGATGTAGCATTGGAGCTAGCTATTCAATAATAACCAACTATGAAATGTGGACATATCATTCTGCCATCCAAGATGTAGCATTGGAGCTGGCTATTCAATAATAACCAACTATGAAATGTGGACAGATCATTCTGCCATCCAACATGTAGCATTGGGGCTAGCTATTGAATGATAACTAACTATGGATGGATAAGAGAGAGATATGTAAGGCTATATCTCGCGCTAAGCGCTTGCCATAAGCGTTGGGAGACAGAGAGATAGACCGCAGACAATTGTTTCGGTGGGCACGAAAACAATATCTGCACAGACGACTCGGAACATGCAGCAGAGTGACTGTCTATAGCCTGTGTGGAGACAACAGTACAGAAAACTATATAGATCGAAAGCGACCTGTCACTGCAATATCACTTTAGATCCGTAACGAAGAACGTGTAATGGTCAGAGAGTGGACCTCATACACAGTCGAAGACAAGGGATTCATCATGTAGAATATACGAGCGACTGAAAAAAAAACAGTTGTTGAGATCACGGGGGGATCAAAGCTTTTAACAGCTTCAGTACAGTTGCAGATACATATATCAAGTCAAATTTGAGAAGAAACGGATCCATCTCTGCCAAAAGGACTGGGACCGGGTTTACAGAGTTACAGACCTTTCATGTCATCGCTCAGCTCTGTAGAAATGCATGTAGTACTTGAATTCAACAGTCTGCCTTTTCTGTGCTTTGCAATATTTACACAGATCTCTCCACTTGAAGGAAAACAGCTTTATCGAGTCTCCTATGCTGCTGTCAGCCAACGCCAGTCATGACAGGGTTTGCATATGGAAATTTAACGATGATTTTAATTTACCCTCTGTGTTTATGAAAAGTAAGCGAGGTCGCTGCAACAATCCCGGTGGATAATGTCACTGTTAATTCATCGAAATATGTTCAGTGTTCGCCAGATTTCTCAGAGTTCAAGTTAGGGCTAGGTTTTACCAAAAAAAAATCTCGAACGGTCCCCTACCTTTAAAGAAACTTCAAACCGTCTTTTTCTTCTAATTTTCGTTCCATTTTTTTTTTAAATTATTTGAGTGTTGTTTTATATTATCAAATTTTAAAGCTTACTAACTTCGATCTTATACAACTTATGTTCGAGGTATAACGCATTCAAATCAAGACTTAACAAAAATAAAAGATTCGGTAGAAGCATGGCAAATATTCAAATTAGGATGAGAAGAAGTTATTGGTTCAACTACCATTATCATTTCGAAGTGAGGAAAGTTAAATTAAAAAAATTAGTAAAGCTACCATTATCATTTCAAAGTGAGGAAAGTTAAATTAAAAAAATCAGCACACAGCTACTTTATTTGTGGTAGATAACTATTAATAAGTTACAAGTTAAATGCTATAAATAAATGTTATGTTGCTTGCAGTGTTTGTCTTGAAGCTTTTTATCTATGTATAAGCTAAGAGGTATTCATGCATTAGCTACTAGTTGGCATCAACTATTTATTTTTGATATTTTTTTCTCTTATAATTGTTTATTTTGAATTTTGAATGACCTACATATGGACAATACACTTGTCTCATCCTCATGCAATCTAGGGAAAGCCTAAATTCTAGTCCACTCCACATTCTAAGATATAAAAACCTATTAGTGTAAAAATGAATAAAACATTTATTATGAACATGATGAGGAGGATGAGGAAAACTCCACCTCAAACATTAACTTTAATATTAATTAGCTTATAAGTATGAAACAAAGAAGGCACATGAAAAATAAGGAGTCTTAGAGATTGACAGTGGATGAAGAGATTGCTTTATCTAGAAAAAATGAAACATACGACTTGGTACCATTGCATGATGGACTTAAATATGTTGGGTGGAAATGATTTTTCAAAAAGAAGGTTTAGATGGTAATCTTGAAAAGTACAAGGCAAGGTTGGTTGCAAAAGTATTAATCTATGCTTGAGCGGATAGACATTGGTGAAATCTTTTCCCTAGTTACTATGTTAACATCTAACATGCTTCTTTTATCTATTGAAGCAACTTTTAATTTCAATATAGAGCATGTCGATGTGAAAACAACATTCCTACACGATGACTTAAAGGAGGATATATGCATGACACACTTGCAATGCTACATTGAAAAAATTAAAGAGTTATTGGTTTGTAAATTAAAAAAGTATTTATATGGTCTCAAACAATCTCCTAGAATGTGGTACCAAAATTTTGGTTCTTTTGTGTTGGGATTGGGATTTATGAGATCCAAATCACATCATTGTGTGTATTGCGACCACGATCACAATCATTTCCTTGTTATCACTTTGTACATACATGATATGTTCTTTTTGGTAATAGTAAGGATTTGATACATGAGTTGAAGTCTCAACATTAAACAAAAATTGACGTGAGGGAATTGTCAATCGTAAAATATCTTATGAATGGAGATTAAGAGAGAAAGAGAAAGCAAAACGATTTGGTTGAGCCAAAATATGTATGTGAACTATGCGTTACAACATTTTTGCATGGAAACTTATAGAGCATTAAGTGTTATACTTTTTGTGAGAACTAAGATTTTAATTGAGTAGTGTCCTACTACACCCACAAAGATGGAGGACATGGCTTATGTTTTTAATGCTAGTGAAGTTGGAAATTTGACATGTATGCTCTAGAATGTATTATGTTATTTTTGGTAATAGTAAAGACTTGATTCATGTTTTGAAGTCTTAACATTCAACCAAACTTGACATGAAGGAACTAGGGGTTGTAAAATATATCTTAGGAATGGAGATTAAGAGAGATAGAGAAAACACAAAGTTTTTATTGAGCCAGAGTAAGTATGAAAACTATGTGTTTCAACATTTTTGCATGAAAAATTATAGCCCATTAAGTGTTATGATTTGTGTGGGAACTAAGATTTTAATTGAGAAGTCCCCTACAAAACCCACAAAGATGGAGGACATGGCTTATGTTCCTTAAGCTAGTGAATTTGACAGTTTAATGTATGGTCTAGAATGTAGTATATTATATAGTGCACAAGCAATGACAGTCTTGAGTTGCTTCATGGCTAATCCTAGATGTAAACATTGGGTTGCAGTGAAGAGGGTACTCAAGTATTTGCAAGGTACTTCTGAATATTACATTTGTTATCATAATGATGTTTCAATGGACTAACAATCAATGGATATATAGGTCTATGTGGATTTTGATTGAGGAGGTGTGTAGATAGAATGAAATCTATCAATAAATATGTGTTTTGACTGCTTGGTGGAGTAGTGAATTGGGTGAACATTGGGTTGCAATGAACAAGGACTTAGGTATTTGTGGGAACTATTTTAATATTCCATTTGTTATCATAATGATGTTTTAGGAAACTAACACGTAATGGATATAGATCTAGTTATATGGATTTTGATTAGGTAGGGTATGCTGATAGAAGGAGATCTACTAATAAATATTTGTTTTAATTGTGGTGGAGTAGTGACTTAGATGAGAAAGCAATAGGATATGGTCGCTTTGTCCACTATCAAGGTAGATGGAAGATACTTATGCATAGAAGGGAATTCATCTGATGAAATTGTGTTCATATTTATTGCTAAGTAAAAGAGACACTATAGTTCAACGTGATAGTAACAATACCATTTGTATGGCTAAGAAATTGACCTTTCATGCAGAGACAAATCACAATGATATCCAACGCTATATTGTTCGGGATATGGAAGAGGATGGAAATGTAATACTAGATAAAGATGACACTTTTAAAAATGTGGTAAATTATGTGTTAAAAATACCCAATGATCACGAAAAAACTAGTGACCATGAGTAAATTTAGGTGGTTCTACGTGTTTATGGGAATTATTGACCGTAGTACTTAGCTCATAGTTTGATGCATTCTCCCTTATACTTTTGAAAGGAATATGACAAGTGGGAGAATGTTAAGACATGTGTGTCATACATCTTGCAATTTTGTAGCATAACAACTATCTAAATGAATGTAGAGCACTAACAAGCAACTAATGCTAAAGAAAAACATTGAATTAATATTGAGAACACAAATCTAAGTAAGATCTTGATCTATGTCATTAATAGAAATCCAACCAATAAATCTATGTCAAAATAAAAATAAGTTCAACTATTTTATTTTTATTTATAATTTTATTATAACCCACTTTTATGATTTTTCATATCTCATGATAAATTTTATATCCTATTGTTTTCCATTTTAACTCATTAGTTTGGTATTACCTTAGAAATCTAATACAATTGTGTTCCGTACAAATTTTAAGAACAAGCAACATGTGTTAAACATATTTAGTTAATTAATAATATATATATAATTTAGCCATTTAAAACTAAGCTTATGCAATTTGTTATGTAAAAGAGTAATATTATATCAAATTCACAAAGGACTTTCAAGATGCATTAAACAATATGATTAAAAACGTGGAAATTATAACACCATGATAAATTATAAATGAAATAAATTTTTAATAGGGATACAAACATGCAACATTTGATTACATATTAGTTTAGAGGGTTATTATCCTTAACTACCATCTTTGTCCAATGGGGGACATGAACATGTGGTGTCTTTCATGTTCGATCAAATGGAAAGCACATCTTAAAATAAAAATGAAAATCCATGATGGAGACACTTATTAGTCCTTGCCGAGGCTAGCAGGAACTCTATGAAAGGCCTTGCCACTGTTTTAATTTACTAGCACACAAATAGAAGCAACTTTCAAAATTTTATCCTAATTTTGCATTGGCGTTTACTAGGCATTTACTAATAATTATTTTGATAATAAAATCAATATACAACATTGTTATTTCAACCAATCAACAAAATCTTCTTCTTATTTGGCCTCATATCGAGGTAGATGGTTCATTTTTCCTAAAAAAGATTATGATAATGTTGAAATTTTTGCATCAACTTTTATAAAACCAAGTAATGCTAGATAAATTCTAGCATTACTTCTAACATTTATTGTTACATTTCTATGTAGAAAAAGCACACCATAGGCTAAGCACCTACCACCTACCATGGAAACAGTTGCTTTTCCATGACACATGTTGTACCCCTTCAGTCCCTTCAACTTGAGCTTCAATAACATGCTAGATAAATTCTATCATTACTTCTAACATTTATTGTTACACTTCTATGTAGAAAAAGCACACCATAGGCTAAGCACCTACCACATACCATGGAAACTATTGCTTTTCCATGACACATGTTGTACCCCTTCAGTCCCTTCAACTTGAGCTTTGATAACACATTTTGGTTCTCACTATCTTGTATGCATAGAAGTGTTTTATTCATTCCTACCACCTTGCTAATACATGCAAATGCATTTGCATTTTCATTAAAAGAGTCATTAGATTCTGTGTCTTCTCCTTCTTCATCTCGAATCACACCTTCCAGACATGATCAACAAATCTCTTCAACAAATCTCTTGTTTGTCTTTGCTCAACAAAGAAGGGCCAACAGATCATGGGAACACCCACACAAAGAAGAGTTTATTGTTGTCCTCCCAACCCCATGCAAATTCTATCAATTCCTCGCATGAAAGAACTGTAATACTCCCAAAGAACACATAAATCATTGGTGATGCATTTTGTTTGTATAGCCAATAAAGGAACCCAGGTTACTCTTTCCATACATTGGTGTTCACTGTTGTATTTCCTGCGGAGAGTAAAAGAGGACCGATGGAGAGTACTTTTCCTAATAATTTAGTGTTGAGGTCCCTCAACAATGGCCCTTCTAAATCTTCAAAAGTGTTAAGCAAAACCCAAGAATCCTGAAGCGTGTTCTATGCCTCGTTTTTCGCTTGTTGGAACATGAAATCCGATGAGTTTGTTACTGTCAGGAAGCTACGCAGATATTTTAATTGTAGCTCTATCATCCTCATAATTCAAGAGATCAGTTGACCGTTGGATTGATCACCGAGCTCTTTTTCCTTCGTTCAAACAATTAATCACTACTAGGATTAGCGTTGGAAAAAATTTAATAGTTATTTTTTGGGTTAGAGGATAATACTCGTTCTAAATGAAATTATCAATATTTATCTGTTAACATCAGATCGGTTGCATGGTTACAAACTTGAATACGCAATGTCGTTCTTTGTCTGCCTCCCACAATTATTCATTGGAGGCTTATTTTTCATGGCTTGCAGTACTAATGAAGGAGTATGGCTTGAAATATTCGTGGCTTATGGTGGTAATGGAATTTTACTATTCAGTATCTATTTGCAACTACTTTCTGCTTTTAAATTCTACTCAAGAGCTAATAGGGTTTTCTATTGCAAAACAAGTACAACTACATACCTTTGATAGGAATATAACCTTCCTCCATAAGAAAAGGAAGATGGAAATAAGCAGAGAAACCACAAGCACTGATTGTCAAAAATGAAACCCTGGGAATACCATATTTATTGGCGATATGCTGCATAAAAGAGTTGATACCATCTTCAACAATGAAAGAGACGGGAGGAACATCAATGGTAGAATGCTGGATATTATCAACAATTCGTTCCACGTTGCGAGGGCCATGTTTCAGCACATACTCGAAGAGTTTGAGACCCTTTAAGACGCAATTGTGATCAGGTGGAATACCATCAGGAAAGATATGGAATATGATCTCCTTAGTAGACTTGGTAATGAGGCATGGTGGTTGAAATATGTGTTAACAAAGGTCAGAAGAAAATTTATAGATTTTAAAACATTGGCCAGCTGCATCATGGAATTTATGTGACCTTGTGCAGGATATGGGAGTAACAGCGCGTGGGATTTAACACTTTATATGTTTACACACACAACCAAAATCGAGAGTAGCTTCAACGTATTTGTACTTGAATGGTTTGTTATACATGCGTTTGCTTGAAGGGGGTGTTGTTGTAGTCTATCAATATATTATACAGGTCCAGGAAGAGGCTGTGGCTAGCAGTGCTTGGAAATAGAAAATAAGCCTACAATAAAATCCTCTAACATTTATCCCTTTGATAAGGAAGGAAAACTACAACAAGAAATGGAATAAGCTAAATATTAGGCCATTATTCACACGACATGTTTGTCATATGGAATGAAAAGGGATAATTCAAAATAAGCTATATTTCAACGACTTACATGTGATTTGTTTCAGTGTACTTCTCCCTATTCAGAAACTACAAGACAACTAGGAGCACCTGGTCTTTTATGGAAAAGTAAATTGTGCTCCACATCAAAGATATGGGAGATCCTGAAAGGACTTATGTAAAAGTTATTACACCAAAAAAATGCAATTATACTAGTGGCTCAAGAAGCATGAAACCAAAGTTTGTCGATAGAATACTACCAACAAATTCTGTTTGATGCTTCTTCCAAACTTTTTCATGCGGGCCGAGATCTTTGTCGACTGCTAGACTCACCATTTTTTCTTCCCAATCTCAATTGTCAAAATAAAAAATCCAAGAGAGTGCAAACAGATGCAAGACATGATGGAAGTTGATCATGATGGTAATTAAAATATCCTTAACACATTCAAGGCTATGCTCTACAACTAAGGAGATAGGATTCCTCCCAAAGAAGCTTATATAACTTTAACTTGCATGATTAGTAAATTTGTCCAAATTCTCCAATACATGGCCATCCATATTTGCAAGCATGTTCAATTTCTTCTTGTAGGTCTCACCAGTTGGAGCTCATGCTTTGTGGTTTTGAGCTGCAGATGCATACTTATGGTGTAGAATTCGCAAGAGAGTAAGAAATATACTATCTCGAAGAGGAACCTGCTATATACTATATTGTATAAAAGGCAATGAATTGTGCAAAATTATCCTGCATTTCACAATTTTATCATCTATCTAGTACCTCTCCATATTATGTACTAGATAATTCTATATGGTGAACTCGGGGAACTGCAAAAATTTGTACCCAGTTTTTTAAACCTGATAACTCTAGTTCGAAGATGTTGGTTCGTCCATTTCCCAGTCAAATATATGCTTGACCTTGGACAAAAGTGCACAGTCGATTCTATGCTTGCTCTTGGACGAAGCTGGAGTAACCTCATGTACAAACTAGCGTAGACTAATGAAACTTGAACTATAGATTGAAAGACTTCCTTATGCCCACTTCATTTTGGTTGACACCTTTCTTGCATGGACAATTCATAAGTATAATTACTCCTCAACAACTATGCATAAAAAACTATGCGTCTTTTCCCTTCTCACGGGTTGCCTTGGATTCAGTCACTAACCTACCCTAGTATGTGCTTCTTTCTTATGCAATAGGTATAACCTTCGAAGAACATGTGTTGGCGTCTGATTTTTTGCATAGAATGATTTCTTGAACATGTGGATTGTGGATGACTTTAATGAGTTTGAAGGAACCTTAAAGATAGCTCCACTTTAAGAACATGCATGGCGCGTTGAACATTGTAACATCCGTACCACTTGTTTTCCTCTTGTCTACATTTCTCATATAAGGGTAGGCTATATATCAAGTGGTTATTGACTGGAGTGAATTCAATTTCCCCACTAAAATTTAACGCTGCTAGGGTTGTGTATTTCTTTGCTTTTAAGTTTTTTTTTTATAATTGTCATTGCCATTAAACTTCCCATGCTCTCATTACTCTTTTTGTAACCGTACATGATAAAAAAATGACATTCATTGCTCGACCCTTCCATCATTATTCCATGACAGGTTCAATTGGAAGTCGGCCTCTGTGGGTCTTTTGTTTCATAAGTGTTGACCATCCATATTTCAAGACATAATATTTAAAAAAATGTTGTTTCCATTTCAATAGATTGGTCTGCGTGACATATGTTGAGGTTACTTCCAGTCAATAACATGGTGGACCTGAGTGAATGCAAGTGTGAGATTCCAACTTACATGGTGACTGCAAGTGTGAGCTTTTAACTTTTAGGGTTCGATTACCACGGTATTCCTTAAATATTAAATGACATTTGAATTTAAAATGTTTATTAATTGCATTAAAAGTTATTCAAAGTTAAAATGTTTATTAATTGCATAAAATTTTAAATAACTTTTTTCACTCCTTGATACCCAGAATAATAGTTGTTCTCCCATCTTTATTCTATCATAGTATACATGAAAGTCATATTTGTCTTATTGCATCTTCTCCCCAAGTGCATAAATCCCAATGATTATAAGTTCAAAGATTGTTCCCTATAAGATGAAAATGATCCCCCCGTCGTGATGATATGCCATGCCCCCTAACCTTGCCTCTCATCTCTAGAAAATTACTATCACACTTTGGAGACAAAAAAATGCATTCTACTCGATCAAATAACTATATTCCATGATTCTTATGCATTTCAACTTTTAAGTATCAATATCAATTTATTATGGCAGGGACTTGTTGCCTTTAGAAGCCTCCCTTGTTTCCATAATCATCCCCAAAACACCAAGATTCAACATTTTCTTTACAATTACATTTTTAAAGCGAGGGGTTGATATAGTCAAGCAAGCATGAAATAAGTTCAAGTATATTGATTTTAATAAAAAATAGTATAACTAGCATAGAGTTTTTTGTTTTTTCAATAGTGCATTTAAATAAGAAGATATTTTACAATTCAATAGTATAGCGATAATATTGATAGTAATAATAATAATAAATAAACTAAAAATATATATTTCTATATACAAGAATTATAAAAAAAATTTATTATGTAAACTTATAATAAAATTATTATGCAAAAATGATAAAAAGATATTTTTTAAGGTTCAAAATGCATTATATTAAAAAAATATATATGTACATAGCCAAGTCAGCCAAGGACTCAAATTCAATGATATGCAAGACCCTAAACAAAATAGAGAAGGTCTGCAACCTACCAAAGTTTCCAAAAAATACAGAGATTGTCTAAAGCTTAATATAGTCTCCATACTAACAAGAACTAGATAACCAAAGTTCTCCCTAAAGAAAAGTATGTAGTCGATCCCCCACAGGCCGAGGGTTATGGTCAGATTGCTAAAAAAGTGATACCTATAAAATTTATGTAGCTAGCCCGGAGGCATGACAAACTAGATGACGGGTGAAAACGTGAAGTTGGGAAACATTTTTATGACAACGGAGTGAAAAAACAGAGTGTGTGTGAATGAACACACGAAAAAATGTCAACCTTAAACTCTAGGCCGAGAGTTTAAAAAACTCTAGGTCAAGAGTTTAATAAAACCCTAGGATGAGATTTTGAACCAATCATCACGCTGTGTTTTTAAAAAAACTCTCAGATGAGAGTTTGAACTAAACTCTCGGTCGAGAGTTTGGAAGATATTTTTTTGGTCGAGAGTTCATGGTCAACAAAACCTGTGAAAATATCTGGCATCTTTCTGGAACCTGCAACTTCAGCAAGCCGAAACTCCTGCAAATTTTAAATATTATTTATCGGACTTGGTAGTAATGGATTAATCTCTGGATCTAGTTTCTAATGATATAATAATTGTTTCATTTCGATTTGAATTTCTATTTATTACTAATTTTTTTCTAAATCTTATCCCTTAAGAATTTTATTACTCTAAAAATCACCTGAAATGAAAATTTAATATCATAACAAAGTCAACACCAAAAAATTTGAAATATTCATAGAGATCATAATTGCCTTGTCCTCTTCAAGAGGGTACTTTTAGTTTTTCGAATAAGAGTCACACTAAAAATAAAATTGAAGCTCACCAATGTGTGTCGATAGTGCACCATTTTTTGAACTTATGTTGTTTCAATAAATAATAAAAAATAGTTCTCAAGTTCGAAAAACCTCAAAAAAAGTACATGCACAAGTGCAGTGTGTGTAGATTATGATCATACATTGTTTTACCTAAAATGAATAACCATCTCTCAAAAAGCTAGTGTGCGCGCTGGTCACTCATTATCCATACCTAAAATTTTCAAGTATATGTCGTTGGTGGGCACCAAATTTGTCCCACGATATTCCCATAAAAAAATTAAAAATAATACAAGTATAAAGATAATTCAATTCTCTAAAACATTTTTGTTTACTTCAAGTTGAAATTCCTAAGGGAGATATGGGTTTGAAGAGGTCGAAGTTGAAAAACATAAATTTTAGTAGTTTTGTTTGTCAAAAAAAAGCCAAATGTGTTACCCAACTTCGCGTTTTCACCCTGACACTTAAAAATGGGGATGCATGGAGGGACTGACAACTAGATTTTTTCAATTCTCTACCTACCATCAGTTGACATTTGGCATCGCCTAAAAACTAGTTGGGTGTTTTCCGCAGAACCTAGAGGAGGCTTGGTGAACATTTTTCCAGTGACAACCCACGTGAGAGCATCCAACTTTGCATCCATTCTTTCTATATCGTCACGCTGGAACCCAATAAGAGTCAACAGGGTGGCTTCCACATTGTACAAGAGGTCCACTAAGGAGATATCATCATCCTCCTGCTTCAGTTTCCCTTGCATGCATTTGTCCATGACCATGGAAATTAAATCCTTGATGGTCTAATACAATCCGAGAGTCTTCATATGAGGAGTTTTCTTGGTGCGGAAGAACCCCATATCCTCCACTATATCTCCAAAATAAGCTTCAAATTTTTTCACTGAAGGATTCCCTTTCCTCTTTCTCAGCCTCTTTTCTAGTCACAAGCTACGAGCTCAAGCTAAAGTCAAGACCTCATGCTTGAATAATTCCTGAATTTTGCTCATCTCCCTCAAGGTGTGCATCATGTGAGTGTGACGTGGGCCATTAGTTGTTTTCCAATGAGTAACCTTTTTCCTCACCATGTTGACCTCAGTGCATAGAAGAGCCTAGAGAGAAAGGGTCTAGAAGATAAGAGCACCAACCTCTTGACTTTTTTCTGGCCGTAACTACCAAATATGAACCGGAATTTAAGCCACGACAATCTTTCCTATCTCATGGGATGAGGGAAAATTTTGAGTTGTCCTTGTAGTTGACATCGCACAAGACTTCCATAAAAATCCACATAGACAAAGATAATTTCTTGCGTATGGGCCATCCTAAGAAAATTCTTGAATGATTGACCAATGTACCAGTGATCAAGGGAGTATTTAAGAGCTCAAGTGGAGGCAGGAAGATGCTCTCCACGCATTTGGCTATATGATGCATCCCACTAGTTTTCATGATTGTTTAACAGAGGGGGTAGGGCTCCCATCCTGATGGAACCCATTGTGGAGGAAGGAGTCCTGTGAGTTAATGTGCTTGCATGATTCTTTCAAAGTGTCTCATCCAGCAGCTTCCCAGACTTGATTACACACTTCCCTAGGGTGATCTATTCCCTAGTTGGATAGTTTGATAGCTACCTTGTTAGCTTCTTGATGCACATGATAAGTGACTATTATTGTGGTGATGTCAATATTAGCTACTAGCATTTCCATCTTGGTATCCAGGCACAAACTAGGATTGACTTTGCTGAGAAGGGAGCCATCAAGGAGCCTGTTAAGGATTTGGATCATTAGGGTAGAATCATCTTCAAAAATTAACTTTTGAATAGCTCTTGTTTGGTAATTATTATTCCTTGAAGAATTGCATACATTTCATCTATTTTGTTTCTATCAGTTCCCATCGATCCTACATAAAACCTAATTATCGTGTTGTCATTATCTTTGAAAACCCCATCGTATCCAGTTGGGCCAGGGTTGCCTCTACTTGTGCCATCAAAGTGGAGTTTCACAAAGCCAATGTCTAGAGGGTTCTAGGTGAATGGGATAACTTGAGGAGTTCTCCTTGGTGGGTTGTGTTGGGGAATGATGGATGACTTCAATTTCCATGCGTTAAGGATTTCCCGATCTTGTGCGAATCCTTTACAATCTGAGGGATCCCATTGAGTAGATATGATTGTCTCTTGGATGTTCGATTGTATCTTTCCTCAAGCTTGCAGAGTGGTTGAGATGATGCTTTGAAATATTCTATGATTTATTTATTTGCATATTGTTGGGCTTAGGGCAGACCCGGGTTCTATACTTTTGTCTTCGCTTCAACAAAAGACCCACAGTGTTGGCCCTTTCAGCAACAACCTACGAACAGATTGCAGTCTCACCCAAAACAACTATGGGGTGCCGTAGAATCAGGTTTCTGTAAGCAAAAGAGGGATATTACTATACCTTTAGCCTTTAACAAATAATAATCATACAATACAGATCTTCGACAGTCACTTATATAGCTTCGCAGTTAGATAAACAGCAGTGTCTTGCTTAACCCTTAACTAGGAATTCACGGTGAAGTTAGTATTTAGCAGTGATCTTACTTATCAGTTATCTACTTATCAATGCATAAAAGAACATAACATAAACAACACAAGATATAACATGGTTCACCCCCATTTTAGGGGCTACGTCCACAGAACTGTGTTTTACTCAACTCTTTACAAAAACCACAGTTCTGATCTGCACACTCAGCTGCAGATCCCTTCAATTCCTCAAACTGTGCACTAAGCTACAGATCTCTACGCACACAGCTGCAGATCTTCTTAATCACCCAAAAACCCTCTGCGCACACAGCTGCAGAGGTCGTCCACACACACAGCTGGGACTTGACCTTTCTTACAAAACTAGCTTTAGCTTCGCATCATATCATCTTACATCAAAATCCTAACTTGACTCTTTTACAAAAGTGCTTATTTATACAAGTGCACTTATTACAAAACCATGGGCTTAAACCATGGGCACCCCAAACCCTAAACCATGGACTTAAACCATGGGTTTATTACAAAAAGAGGGCTTTGACTCAACCCCGATACCCCTAAGACTATTTTGAGTCGCAACTCCGCTTACAAACTTCCACAAAAACCGCGGAGTTACCAAAATTAAGGATCGTTAAGGTGCGCACCCCAATAGGCCCCTAAGACTCACCAGTGTCCAGTCCTGGGACACTCAGCTGCTTGTCTGGTAGTAGAATGATATCTTCGGCTGCTTGCTCCTTCTTTATGATCTCCTTATGCACTCTGTCAGGCTCTGTATCCGTCTGCATCTTTGTGGCCATCAGTTTTAGTTTTCCTTCCCTCCTGCTCCCTTATCTGCCTGTCATCATCGTCATCCTTTCTGCTACTTCTACCACGGCCGCAGCTTGCTTAATCCTTCATCCTTTCATTCTTAGCAGACTGCATATGTTCCTTATGCTGCTGTCTTCCTTCGCAAGATTTATGATGGTCATGGGAATTGTTGAGCCTTATAAAGCTACTAGCGACTCCATCCCTCCAACTGCCTCCTGTTCATGTCCTATCGAACATTTGACCATCCACAAATTTGGGTCCTTAGCAGATGGGGCTCCTGTGATTGCATGCCAATGTAATTTTGCATAAGACAAAAAACATGCCTCCACTCCGCTGAGCCAGGAGGATACATCTCAGGATCCTCCAGAGTCTTTCCTGAGGGCTTGTGCCTTTCTTCGTTCCGCTTAGAGCGACTTCTACGTTAAATTTCTTTCTGGTTGATCATATCTGCATTGGCTACTTCGGTGCTGGAGACGTGTCCTCACAGGGTGGATTACTCATAAGGTTCTGTAGACCTCTCTCCCTGATCTCTCATAACAATTCCTGGACTTCGCAATCATTGGACATAGTGCTAACTGTAAAATCAAAGAAATGCACAATGCAGAAGTCGCAGGCCTGTGTGGCTTCTTATAGAATCCCGCAACAAAATCTGTCATGATGGTGCATGAATGACACCAAATCTGCTGGAGCGACGGTAAATCCTATCCACACGGCGCTAGATTTTCCCAAGATCTCATCATTACAGGCTGTTAAGGCAGTTCACGTGTCGGTGCCTCCAAGTCTAGTTTGTCCCATCAGTCACATTTTAGGATGTGACACACCTTTCATTTTTGACATAACCACTAACTTCAGCTTCGCCTCAATGAGTACCTTCGACACAATATTGGCCTTCGACCCCTCCTGACCCAAGCGGCAACCAAACTTCAACCTTCAAACTTTGACAGTCTTCAACACTTCTTAGCTTTGAGAACAGCTTCATTATAGTCTAGTACCCAATTCCAACTGTTCTTGGTACTTAGACTGTCCTTCTTGCTATTACTTCTGATTAGGGGGGGCCCGGCTTGTCCCTGTACTTCTTTAACCTACTTCCATTCACCATGGAAGGTAAAATTTATCCATTCAATTTAGCTAGCTGGACTGCGCCACCATCGGTAACTCTCTGCACTATGTATGGTCCTTTCCAATGTGTCTTGAACTTACCCGGGAATTTCATGAATTTACTGTCATATAAGAGGACAAGATCACCATTCTGGAACTGCTTCTTCTTAATGTGTCTATCATGCCATGCTTTTTCTCTGGCTTTCTGTACTTGCTACTGGAACCCTGCGATGAATCTGTCTTCTTCAAGTTCTAGTATATTTTCCAGCCTTTCTTTCATCATAGCTGGATCATCCATCTCTGTGAAAGCAGATATTCTTAGGCTAGGAACAATGTACTCCATGGGCATGACTGCTTGTTGTCCATAGACCAACCTAAAAGGTGTATGGCCTGTCAACTTCTTGCAGGTGGTTCTATAAGCCCATAGTACTACTGGAATTCTAAGATCCCAATCATTTCTGTTAACATTGCAAACCTTCGTCAGAGCATGTTCAAGGATCTTGTTAAAGGCTTCGACAGTTCCATTTGCTTGAGGATGATAGGCAGTACTCTTCTGATGATATACTTGAAATTCTTCAGTCAATACTTCAATAGTCTTATTTAGGAAATGTGATCCTTGATCACTCATAAGAATTTTAGGACACCCAAATCTTGGCAAGATGTTATCGAAAATGAACTTTGCAGCTGTAGCAGCGCTACAGTTTTTGACTGGTTGAGCTTCGGGCCAACGAGTAAGGTAGTCAGTTGCTGTAATAATGTATCTTGCTTCGGATTTCTTCGCAAGGGGATTGATAGGTCCAACAAAATCAATAGCCCACTTGTCAAAGGCTTGTAAAGTTACTTGTGGAACTAGAGGCATCTCGTCCCTCCTGGATGGTTTGCCTATCCTCTGACAGATGTCGCAACTGTGGAAATACTCTCGTGCATCCTTATGGATTGTGGACCACCACAATCCAGCTGTCAGAATCTTCTGTGCTTTAGCTTTTCCTACGTAATGACCTCCTACTGCTCCAGAATGTGCCTCAGCCAAAATTAATGGTTTTTCATGCTCCAGGACACATCTGCATAGTATTTCATCTGGTCCCATCTTATATAGCTATCCTACTATTAAGGTAAAGTTGGATGCTCTAACCACTAGCTGCTTCTTCTGCTGTGTTGTCATTTTGGTGGGTGCAAAACCTGTAGATAAGTACTGAACAATATCCTGAAAATAGTCATCAACCATTTGGATGGCAAACAACTGGGCATCAGGAAGACCTTCATCCAAACTAATGGGCTCTTCTCCTGACTTGAGCCTTGACAAGTGGTCAGGACCTAGGTTAAGTCTTCCAGGTTTGACTATGATCTCAAAGTCATATTCCTGAAACAGAATCAACCATCTGCATATCCTTCCACCTAGCACAGGCTTGTTAACCAAATACTTCAAAGTAGAATGGTCAGTGAACATCTTAAAATGAGATCCTAACAGATAGTGTCGAAACTTCTACAATGCATAAACCATAGCTAGACCTTCTCGTTCTGTCGTAGTATAATTCTTTTCTGCTGTGGATAATTTTCTACTTGCAAAAGCAATAGGGTGATCAATATTACCTTCACCTGACTGAGCCAATACTATACCCAGAGCAATGGAGGATGCATCGACATGCACACAAAACTCCTTATTCCAGTCAGGGAATACTAAGATAGGGGCAGTTACCATCTTTTCCGTCAAAATATCCAAGATTTCTTGATACTCAGGTGTCCATTCAAACTTAATATCTTTCTTCAACTGCTTTTCCATAGGGGCTGTGATCTAAGCATATCCTTTAATGAATTTCCTATAATATCCAGTATGACCAAGTGTAGTGCGAAGCTTCTTAACAGAATTAGGAGGTGGCAAGTTCACAATAATGGCTATCTTCGCAGGATCCATCATCAGTCCGTGCTTACATACAATATGACCTAGAAGAATTCCAAAAGGTGCACAAAAGATACACTTTTTCAAGTTCAACAAAATCTGATGCTGTCTACACTTGTCCAGCATAAGTCTTAAACTAGCTATATGGTCTTTTAGTAACCCAAAGATAGTCCAATCATCAAAATAAACTTCTAAGAATTTATGTATAATTTCCTTAAATGCAGAGATGACTACTCTAGAAAACATAGCAGGTGCATTCTTCAACCCAAAGGGAATAACTGTATACTGAAAGGATCCCATTTCTGTAGCGAAGGTTGTCTTATGTCGATCTTCTGGAGCAATTTTAATCTGATGGTAACCTGAAAATCCATTAGTAAAAGAGTACACCTCTTGACCTCCGACATTGTCTAAAACTTCATCTGTAAAGGGAGTAAGGAAAGGATCATGTAAACAGGCATCATTCAACTTCCTCAGATCAACACAGATTCTGATTTCTCCCTTAGTCTTCTTTTCTTGCACCACCATAGGACTGACCCATTCGGATTCTTCAACCGGCTCAATGATTCTTGCAGCAAGCATCTTATCGAGCTCCATTCTAAATTTTTCTTTATACTTAGGGTTCAGCCTATAAGGGCGCTGTTTCACAGGCTTCACATCAGGTTTCAAAGGGATCTTTATTACTCCTATATCACCAAGGATACCTTTCATCTCTCAAAACTTCATCGAAAATAGGTCCTGATACTCATGGAGAAGTTGGGTCACTTTGCTCACCATTTCTTCATCCCAATAATCTCCAATGATAGCATACTTAGGCTTTTCTTCTGATCCAATGTTTACTGTTCGCGTCTTCAAGGGCTGAGTCACTTCAGGTGCTTCAACTGATGGTCCATGTACTTCGCAGTGTCCTTCTGACTCAGGAATGTTAATGTTGTGCGGATCATCATCCTCGTCAATTGCGAGGTTATAACATTCTACTGCATTAGCTTCTTGTTCCTTCCAATCAGGTTGGTATTCTGCTATTTCTTGATCATCAAACACTTTAGTATGGATCAACCTAACAGCTGGGTCCAAAGCAAGACAAACCTCATTAATAGAAAATGTCAACACCAAACTATCAACAAGACTATCCCAACTTACAGTACCATGGCGAAGCTCGACCTCCGCATACTAGTTCTTTGCTATAGGTTCCAGGGTGTGCACAAACCTATGTACCCATTCTTCATGAGGTACATGCTTCCATGCTTCGTAGCATTGCTCCAAATGTCCCTGAGGACTAGTCTTACCATTAAACCTGCTTCGCACCTCCTGAGGTTGATCCCTAAATCTGAGGCAAAGGGACTTCTGGCACGCTTCCCAACTATGAATGTACTTTTTATGACCATTCCACCATCTGGCTGCTGTGGCTCTGAATGTTGAATCTAGAATCTCCATTTTCTGTGAATCTGGTACCTACTTTGAGAATTGTATAATAAAATCTGTTGGGTCTGTCAAGCCATCAAAGGTAGGAAAGTCTCTTGTCTGTGAACCAAGCCATCAAAGGTAGGCAAGTCTCTTGTCTGTGAACCAAGCCATCTGAGAGACTTGGTAATTCTTGCACATCGATGTCCATGTAGTTCATAAAGTCTATTCTACCAATTCTTTAAACCATCATCTGAGTCTGTCATGCAGGAGCTGTCACACTGCCAATCCATGATACCTTCGGTAGTAGGATCAACATAATCTTCTTCCTTAGTTGTGATGTTGTAGATATGGTTCAAAACATCCTGATCTTCATATTTGAGTGGTTTTGTGTACCTTTTTCCTTGAGAAGGGTCCAGTGGTACTATGACTCTCAAACCTTTCCCTTCGAAATTCATCTATCTCTTCTTAAGGTTAATGACTGCAGCATTGTCTATTGCCCACTCAATTCCTAGCAAAGCTGGGTAGGGGTCGCTATCATCAATTATCTCAATGACTTCAAAGTCTGCTAAAGTAATGACCCCATCAATATCTACTGGGACACTAGGGAATCTTCCTAGGGGCACAATCTTTTGTTGATTGGCTAATCTCAACTGTATAGGAGACCATTCAAGGGTAGGTTTTCCCATTTGTTCCCATGTTTGTTTAGTTAAGAAATTTACTTCGGATCCTAGGTCCAGAATGACATCAGTCATGTCATATTCTCCTATCTGAGCATTCAATATCATTTCTCTTTCAGTTCTTCTAACTCTATTAACAGTTTTTTCCTTACCAAAGCTTTGCTGAGGTTCGCAAGAAGCAATAACTTTCTGTAACTCATTTAAAGCATTCTGATTTCTTAAGAGCTTCATGCAACTCTGTAAAAATGAAGACAGTGTACTTACTTTATCCGTCGAAGCTTCTTGAGACTGTGACTGCTGCGCAGGTGCTACTGGTGTGCTCGAATCAGCAAAGTATTTTTTGGCTTCCAGAAATGTCTCTTTTTCTCTTCCCACATCGAAGGTTAAAATTTTCTCTGGGGCCTTATGAACCCAAGCCTCATTAGGCTGTTTCTCCTTATTCTGTATTTGTGTCGTAGCGCCACTCCTTGTAACAACATTAATGGCTGGAATAGGTCTTTTCTTGACAGCAATCATCTAAATATTCTGAGTAGGAGTGCTATTTATTTCTTGTATCTTAGCTATCAGCTGCAGGCATTGCTCAATCACATGGTCGAATGCTATGCAATATCGACATGTCGTAGTTGGGTTCCGACAGTCTCTAGCTATATGTCCTGCCTGATTACAGTTATAGCACACTACCTGGCCTCAAACTCTTCCAGGCATACCACCACGACCACGACCTTCAAAAGTACCTCGACCTGAGGTACTACCATGGTACCCATATCCATCATTGCCTTGTCCATCCTTTTGTACCCGATAAGCATCATAGGTTCGTTCTCTCATGAGGTCAAAACTGTGACATTCATATTCGTTGTGTCCAACTGACTCACAAAACTTGCAATAGGGGTTCTTAGGTACTTGCACATATCTCTGCAGCAGATAGTAGTCTTCAGGTCGATGCTGGCCAGTTTTCCTACAGATCTCACAATATAGAACACTAGGATTGAATGGGTTTGGCGCACCAGAATTTAGGTAATTTCCTACCGCAGGACACTGTTCCTTGTCATGTCCTTCTGTTCGACATCGTGTACACCAAACCTCTTCTTGAACAGATTTTCCTTTCTTCATGTCATGCAGCTCCAAGGCCATTGCTGCTAACTGTGCTTGTATTTGAGCTATACCGGAACTATCTTCGACAGGAGCTGTTTCAAGCTTCATAGCAATTTCCAAAGCCTCTTGCTGAACAACAACCTTCTGTTGCATGAGTGGAGTCTTGATATATGATAACAAAGCTGCAATGAACCATTCCTTATGCTGCGCTGGTCCAATAGTGAAACTGACTTGATCTAGTAGAACTTTGAGCCTTTGATTAAAGTCCCACACTGATTCTCCTCGCCTCTACTGAATTTCCTTTAGTTCAGTGATACACTGTGACTCTGATTTAGGATTCTTAAATTCCTTTATCATTGCTGCTTTTATATCAGCCAAGACATGGTTCTGAGTACTGAAAAACTTCATGAACCAGGTCAAAGCGCGGTCTCTAAAAGAAGTAACCAGCTGCACTCTTTTTGTATCTTGATCTGTAATGTTCTTAGCAGTCCACACGGCTTCACATAAGAACCAAAACTGTTCTGGATCCTCTGATCCAGTTCCTTTAAATACTGGGAGCTTAATGTCATCATTCATATGGGCCATCGCGGATCTAGGGGGGGAGGGAGGGGGACTGGTAGTAGGCGGGGGGGAACTTATGGGGGTAGACTTACCTGTGACAAGAATACTCGGGCTAGGGTTACTTTCAGACTGTGACGAGTTCTCAGGGATAATAGGGCTTCACTGCGGGGTTACCGAAGGGTTTCCAACAGAAGGGGTTTCGTCGGGCATCAAGTCTGTTGAACTTACAGGGGTATACTCAGTATTTTGACCTAGGGTATAGGATCCAAAATTCCTCTTGTATCTTTTACCACTTCGCAACAAACCACTTTTCTCGTCGAAGTCACTTTCACTTCCAAACATAAGTTAGTACTACTAAATCTAATAGTCTGATTCAATGAGCAATATACCTTTTTCAGCCAATAACATTTTAATTTTCAAATTAAATGAATTCAAGTACTTACCCCTTGGTCCTTTGAAAAATTGTCGTTCGGATTCGCTGAAGGAAGTACTTGTGTCGATGGCGAACTCCGTCACAAATGCTTCAAGGGTTCGCGTTGTCCAGAAATCAACAGCTCAGGATATCTCGTTGTTCACTCTTTTCAATATATTAATTCTTGCGGGGGTCCAATCAGAAAACTGACCTTCTTGGAAG
>LPNX010279196.1:227076-271962 GCA_001517045.1 Pseudotsuga menziesii | reverse complement strand
AACTATGATGAGCAAGGACATCTTGCAAGAGACTGATCGCTCCCAAGAAGACCCTGGTGCTCACATTGTAGAAACAATACTCATCCTACTGAAGAATGCCCTGGCCTCATAGCCAAGTGGGAAGATCGCGCCAGACAAAGAGGGGCTAACCTGATCAATTATGAACCAAGACCTATGGCTGAGGTGAGGGAAGCGGATCTGCTATTAATATAATTACTAGAGGATGAGCGAAGACTGGTGCTGATGCAGAGAGTCAGAATCCAATTATGATGAAAAAGACTATGCCGAGCAATACCAAGTATGATCCTGCGCACCAGAAGGAGTTCTTTCAAAGCCTTCAGAAAACCGGCAGGGAAGATCGTTGCGCGGGAGGTTTGAATTCGAAATCGCCAATGGACGGCAGCGAACGGAGGTTGACGGCGATGGAAGTTGACGGAAAAAGTATGATCCTGCGCACCAGAAGGAGTTCTTTCAAAGCCTTCAGAAAACCGGCAGGGAAGATCGTTGCGCGGGAGGTTTGAATTCGAAATCGCCAATGGACGGCAGCGAACGGAGGTTGACGGCGATGGAGGTTGACGGAAACGGAAAGAGGATAAACGGGGCAACGAGGACGGTGGGCGAACGGTGACAGGCTACGGAGAGGAAGGCCCGGACGGTGGCCGGAGGGCCGGCGCGACGACTGCCGCCGGGCAAAATCGTCGCGTCGGTAGCTCACTCCTTAAATTAATAGTGGGCTACATTCAATGCGGAACCGTGACTGAATGCCATCGTCAAACATCTGTACTGGATTACTCGTGCGTAGTAACTTAAAATCTCTGCCAACAATAATGTTACCAACATAGCATATCTTTTTATTTATATTTATATTTTAAATTTAAAATGATTGAAATTATAAAATTTGTAGTTAAACTTGTAACTTTATTATTTGGATTATTTCACAGTTTCTACATCTTATTATCTCCTTACCATGTGTTATTCTAAGTCTAAGAGTACTGCATTCTATTTGGAGATCATTATGCAGCTTGGATAATGATTTGCATTATTCTATATATATCATTTTATTTTAAATTTTTAGAAATACATCTTTATAATTTTAAAAATTACTATGATTTATGTGAATTTCTTTTTTACCAATTTTTTTTAATTCATTTTTGCCTTTTCATACATATGATTTGAATTGTGTTAATTAAATTGAGTTTATTTTAGATATTTATATATAATTTTTTAATTTATTTATTAAAAATAATTTTAAAAATGGATAATTTTATTACTAAAATTAATATATATTAAATGGTTATATGATTATTATTGTAATATGACAAATATAAATATAATTAATTTTTTCATCAAAAAATATAAATATAATTAATTTAACATCAAATATCATAATCAAATTCATCACTAAATATTATCTTGGTTAATATTTCTTGAAATATGATTATTGTTCAAATATGATTATTAAAATTGAAATTATAATTGCAAATTAATGTGGTTTAAAACAATATCTTTTCATTTTAATTGTTCATGGATGTATTTTGTTTCTTTCATGCTATTCAGTAAACCCATGAACGCATATTGTTTCTTTCGTGCTATTGATTACTTATGATGCCATTTTAGGGCCTCTTATTAAGTCTGAAGAGTATTGTTTAAGAAATGGCTTCAATGTCTAGAGAACATAACACAAAATAATAATCGATTATAGAGGTGTTTGTGGATCTAAAATGACACTATTGAAAGGCTTGAAGTACTTGAAACAAAAAAACTAAGAGTAACAAAAATTAGAGATTGTTATTCTAATGCACTTCTTTTTCAAATTTGAAAGCTAATGTAAGATTTCTTCATATTCACTACATACCCTTCATGTCCTTGGAGTAGACTATTGAAAGTTGCAAATAATGAAAACACAATATTAATTTGACATTATATTCATTTGTCAATAACCAAGTTGGATTGATGGTTAATGTTACATTGTATTTACTTTAATCTAGTTATCCATATTATAGTATTTCAACTCTCTTAAATGCAATTTAACTATCCCAACACAAATCGACAGGGACTAGCTACTATGTAGCACTTGTTTTAAAACTAAAAGAGCACAACTCACACGTCAGGTATTGTTGGTTTAAAAGATAGAACAACCCCCAAATCCATAGATCGAAGTTATGCATCAAGGTAATTGTTTTCATAAATAATCAAAGTAAATACTAAGACATCAAAGAGATCATCCAGCTTATTGTACGCATTAAGGGATTTTTCAAATCTCTAAGATAGACTTTCAGTGTTAAAAAAAAGATATAAAACAATAAAAGTCAACCATCGTTACTAGAACAGATTTTATTGTCATGAGCAGTCTTTTAAGATTTATCTCATGATAATTGCTAAAACAGATTATACATAACTTTATTAATATACTTGTTGGAATTTGAAGGAAATCTATAACGTTAAAGTATGAAAAGAGAACTAAAGTTTTCAAAAGGATCACATAGTGACTTGAAGTAATAAAAATGAATTTTAAATAGTGATATATTTATCTAGAAACAATTTTAGAAAGATTACTTGGAGAAAACATCTCCTCCCAGCCATAGGAGAAAGCAACTCGGTTGCTTGCTCCCCTCCAACCTCAAGTTGGATCACCACCATGCACTAGAACGTAAGCAATCACTTTCTCGTGACACTCTCTTCTAGATTCTGTAACAAGTAGATGGATTTATGAAAAGAGAAAACAATCAACTAGTTCCTCTATGCATAACATGGCGTCCCATGCTATCTCAATGCATTCTTATATAGTTTTTCCCATGTCTTATGCCATCCCAATCAAATCTATAATCAATCCATAAGTCCCTATGATTTAGGATCTTGTCTGGTTGTTGAGTTTTAGATTGGATTTGATTGGTAAAGATCTCTATAGCTTGCTTACACATGTTCTATTGTGCCATGGTGGTGTCCCCTCGTGTAGCTGAACTCTCCAAGTACATGTTTTTCTTTTATTTATATAAAAAAAAGAGTTTGTTGTGCAAAGTGTCACTTTGAGTTTTTGAGTTTTTTAATAACTCTTTACATTCAAAAATATTTAAATAAAAAATAATAATGTCATGGGGTATGATGGCTCTCTGTTTTGTCCATATCCTGTCTACATTTTGAATAAGGAACCAAGTTTTTTAACCAAGTTTTCTCTATGTTTATTATCTATCTAAGCATCATTTGCATAAATTTTAAAAACTACTTCATGAAGCTTATGATAAGGTATTTTTACTATTATTCCATCTCTTTTTAGTCATTTTTAAAACAGAAATTCAAAGGTCACACTTAATGAATAATTGTTTGGGATATAGAATCTTTTTTATTATGTAGATCTCTCGCTCTAATCCTACACTCGATCCAGTACCCAATCCTGCACCTAATCTGGCACCAACATAACAGAGTGACAATGGTTCAAATGGTGGAAGATTCGATTGAAGTGCATTTATGGGTTTTTTCTTTGTTGTCTCGTGAAGGTTATGAGTTACCAGATTGGGCTTAGATTGCTTCAGGAGGTCGTGGCTCCAATCTCAAGCAATATGCAAATTTGGCAGTGATGTTTCCCGTCATCTCTCTAGGAAGGAAAATTCAGGATTGATTTCTAAGCAATATATGAGGACTATGGTGAAGCCGTTCAAAACCTGCTTCACAAATATGGTCATTTACCTCAAATCATGGGAAATTTGTGGAATTTCTTAATAGATATGGAGAAAAATATGCATGAACATATGTGAATTTTCCATAATTAGGGCTACGACTGGTTTTGTGAAATTAATAATTTGTTAAACGAATTGTTGAGTTGGGGGACTGATATATATATTCCTCCATTGAATTTAGGTATAAAAATGGACTCTTCGGGCTGAGAGATAGGGGATATGTACAGATATGTTGTAAACTTGGATTCAATATAATATAAGTTGTTTCTACATTTTCATTCGAGCTTTTAAGTTCTAGTTTAATAGAGTTTGGAGGGGAGCCCACCTTCGAATCTTGTTTGTGTATTTCTTCCTATTGATAGCCCTCTTTTCTTACATCTATGTATATCCAATTTAAGGTTTGTATAGTTTATGTGTGTGTGTGTGTGTGTGTGTTGCGCATATTTTGAAAGTCTTTCATTTGCAGCTGGTTTATAGTTCATAAGGTAATTTGGTTGAGTGCTTATCTTAGTTATGTTTTCAGAAATAATTTGCATCTTTTCCTTTGTTCACATTTGATTATTAGGAAGCATTCATTTGGTATCATTTCAAAGAAATCTTCTGTAGATAGTGCATATTCTTAGAACTACATAGGCTCATAGTCATGCAATAAGTTTGATTTATGTTTTATTATAGCAAGACTTAGTTTAAGTTTCAGTAGAAAATAGTGTTCATACACATTAGATTTTGATTTCAGATATATTGTAAGGATTTTACTCTTTATAGGAAACTTCAGGAAGATTTGATTAGGATAAATGATCAAGCTACCTCTCTGTACATAAATGGATTGCACTTATGTATAACCATGCTGCACATTTCTTAGTCGTCGTTACATACTGGAAATGAAATGGTGAAATATGTTGCTTTTATTTAAAAAGACAAAAATTATCTGTTCTCAGCATGTGATGTATCTAGCTCAATGTACAGAAACAAAATTACAAATCCTCACTTTGAAACTGATGTAGATTTTTATGAAGCATTTAGACAATTTGAAATCACTCTTTATATGTGCAGATCTATCTTTGAACAAGTAAGGTTAGGATTTTCTTCATTTTTTATGAGTAAGCATAATATTGAAAATAGATCCTAAAGCACAATAGCAATTTTTATAACCCATGGTTCTCTGTTTTGAAAGAAATCTTCAGATAGGTTGGGAAACAACTCACTTAGATATATACATACTTTTCACAATTTATAGTATTAATAACTCATCCTTGTTCTAAAAGTGTTTTTCATCCAAGTACCAGATCATAAAGAATATTATTCATTTTTCCAGAGCTTGGTTGCTTTCATTCTAAGATGGTAATTATTTGCGTATGATTGACAAAATTCTAATTATCTAGTTTTGAAGTACGTAGAAGCTTTCATCTGATTTTATTCATAGATTTTTAAAATTTCGGAATAGGATCCAACCTAATTAGTTGCATACAGTTTTATTTTAAGTATCTATTTTTACCAGCCCTAGTTATTTCAAAGATCTAATAGGTTTGATTTCCTAGTAGTTTCAATCACTGACAGAGAAACTAATGGCCTACCTCGGTAGATATGGTCACCTTATGGTGGGTTTCCTCACAAGATGATTGGGCTAATTTTACTGTTTTGTGTATTTGTTGGAATTAGGTCAAGTTAAATTAGGTTAGATTATGCTAGTTTAGGTTGTGACCCTGCACATACATTGCTTGCACCTCTAAGTCTAGGACACCTCGGTCAATAATTTCATATTCAATTATTAGTATGTATATTTTTACTGACATTTGTGGCATCATTGTCGGGGAGGTGATAAAAGGGGTTGAAGTTTAGGTAGATTGGGGTAGATAGGTTGCCTTTACATTACACAGCAAAGGGGGGAACGGTAAGATGCAAAGACGAATTCACTACAAGATTTCTGTGGTGTAACAACCTGACACGTCCACTTTAGTGGGTTTCCCCAAATCATTGTTGTTCCTTTCTCGCAAGTGTGTTTGCTTTTCCGTACGTTTGATTTATTTTTCTACAAAAGTGTGTTCATATTTCCTGTAATGCATGTTTACTTTCCTACAATTTAATTTCATGCAAGTGTGTTTTTCTTTCCGCAAGTTTAGGTATTTTATTTTCCTACAATTTTATGCAAGTGTTCTTTTATTTCTACAAGTTTGGGTGTGTTTACTTTCTACAATTTAATTTCATGTAGGTGTGTTTTATTTCATGAAAGTGTGGTGTGTTTGATTTGTGCAAATTTGTTTTTAGTTGTAGGTAGTCTTGAGTAAAATTATTAAAAAAAAAACAAAACCACATAATTTTTTTTGGGTATTATAAGAACCCCATGCACTAATCCTTGTGCGACAAGAATAAACAACTGACAAAATGGATTCAGGGGTGATAATCAATTTGGGAAAACTTTCTCAAATCCTAGCCGCAGTTGGGAATCGCTCTTATCGGGTAGAACACATCCTGACAGGAGTTAAGAGTTTATCAACCTCTCCCGACATGACTGATGAACCAAATTCCAAAGAGATACAAAAGGATTTTATTTGTAAGACTTTAGAATATGCTGACACATTGGAGAGTACATTTGAAGGAGAGAAGCCTGAAATTGAGGAGTTCTTAGCATATAATCTATGTACTTTTGAAATCAATCAATCAGGAGAAGGGGATCTACATGACATGATGAAAGACAGAGAGTATCAATACTACATTGAAAGTTGGTTCCAAAAGGTAACCCGACCACAATACCATTCCTTCCTTCAACACCTTCTGATACAAAAACAAGTAAGTTAGTTCATTTTCCATATCCACATAATCTCTGCAATAACTTTTTCATATGTGGATAAAGGTATACTTTCATCTTGCTTCGCACTTGGTTACAGTGGAAAAGTTCATATACTTGAATAGAAATGTTTTCTTTCCTCTTAGATAGAATATGAAAATATGTATATAAATAAAAAAAGGTTGCATGTTTAGTTTAGAAATTAATGCAACTTCATTTTTTTTCCTTTTTAATAAAAAGACTAAGATTTTTAAATAGAATTTATGCCTTCTTCCCAATAGAGACTTTCAGGAAATTTATTATCACAGTGGCTCATAGCCTATAAAAAGGAAAATACCACGTGGTAATGTGAAATTATGATTGTTTTTAATAATGGTTTTGTAAAAATAAGAACAATTGATGATGAACAGGTAACCTTTGTGGTAAATGGACATCGACTGAAGGTATATCATAAGCCTATTTCCAAGAAGGAGCTCATTCATGATTTGTCTCACCAATCTAATTTGGAGTTGGTATTTTCTATTTAAAAGAACAACTTAGAATACTTTAAAAAAAAGGAATTTATTTTGTTTCCTTTGATGCTTCGTGAAAAGGATGATTTTTCTATAAAGGATTTTGGAACTTTCCTAATTTAATCATATATATATATATTTAACAGAAACTATAAAAGGGTTTATATAAAAGCAAGCTGTGCACATCCATTCATTACAGAGGTGGCATTATAGAGTATTTATGCAGAGCAAAAATGTTGCACAGAGAGCTTGTCCAAGGGGTTTGCCAAAAAATTTCACATAGAGTTTGTTCAAAACATATAATACCACGGGTAGTGTATACCCTTACATATTGATTATAGATAAAAAGACAAAAAAACATTCAGCCATAACTAAAAGGAACAGATTAAGGATTGCCTCTGATATTTCTTGGTTGAACTACGGATTCCTCCTCCATTGGATGCACAGCATTAGCTGTGGCTCCATTCACTCTCCTGCTCTGATTCATGGTTATGAAGCGCTGGAGGTCCTCCTGTATCCTGTCGACTTTACCCATGATTTCTCGAAGGTTACTTTCATTATCATCTATGCGGGCATCATGATTACTAATCTGTAGAGAAGTGTAGCTCACTGTTTCTCCCATACTTTTCACCTCCCGAGCCATTTCTTTGTTATCCATGACACTGATTGCAAGCATTTCATACAGTCTCCTCAGGTTCTTTTTAATGTCCGTAATTCCTGCACTTTCGCCAGCTTGTGCCATTCTGCTTGCCTCTGTCAAAATGTTGATTCGGGCGAATTGATTCTGTATGGCACGAACAAAACTAACAGGGGCACAAGCTTGATTCGTAGCTGGAAAATTACTAAAACAAAATCTAAGCACGAGGAGTTCCTGATGCAGCGAGAAATCGCCTTGACTTCCACACACCAATGTGCCCGTTGCGCCTTCCTACCACCCCGTGCAGCGATAGCCTATAACTAAGCTTCTTCCCCAATTACCAGAAAGTAAATGATTACCTGAACCAAGAGTGATGGTCCGTGACACTGAGAGAGAGCTACACGAACAGGAGGAAAAGGCTGCAAGAGCAAGCCTTTCCTTCACCACAGAACGAGTGACAGGGAGTGCCTGCCATGGGAGGCCTTGCAACCGCCCTTCGCCAATGCCTGTGACAACCTTCAGCAGAATTCACAGAGCTTCATGTAAACCAGGGCCTAGGATTGAAATGGAATGGAAAGACATATCACTGCTGGGAGAAGCCATGGTGTAAATCTTGAGGAGATGTTGAGCGTGCGAGGTGGTATTACATTTAACCCTCGACCGGATGGCTTTTAATTCTACAGCGTTCGAGAGTTGGAGGAGGCAGTAAGGGGGCCACGTGGTGAGGGGAAGAGGAGAGGTAGGACTGTTAAGTAAATGAGGGGAGCCATCGGTGACCATGATGAAGTGGAGTCCAACTGCCAGGTGATGGTGGATGACGGAGAGTGTGGAGAGGGGAGGGGTAAGGAGCGGGAGAGGGATAAAGGAGAAGGGGAAAAAGGGATAAGGGAGAAGTAAAAAGATGGGGGCGATGAAAGTGAAGGGAGGGCGGAAAGGAGGGGGGCCAAATAGGAAAAAGAAGAGACGAAGAAAGGAAGAATAGATTATAAGGTTGAGCCACATACAATGATCATACAAGGGATACTTCCATATCATGTGATATAGTTGATGATGAAGGGATGTCCGACTCCTCATTACGGAACAAATTTGAGGATGGGAGGATTCCCATTTTTCCTGTAGTGGCCTTGTGGGAGAGAGGCCCCCATATTGGCCATATTGTCCGCTGCAGAGTTATTGATTCGAAGTATGTGTAGTGGTTCATAGGAATTGAGCATAAGAAGCTTTGCTTTATTGAACAGGCGGTGGCAATTGACAGCTCCCGAGGGGTATCCATTGAACAATTTAGAGATGACATGTTTTGAATCCCCGAATATCAGAACCTTTCGATAATTTTTAGCCTGAATGAGATGCAGGCCTTGGAGGAGTGCCAACCACTCTGCTTCGTTGTTAGTTATGTTCCTTAATCCCCAAGCGAAATTTTGTTCTATATGTCCTCCGGGATCCAGAAGGATCCCCCCTGCTCCTGCCACCCCTGGTAATTTAATAATATTTTTGCAAGATATTCAAAATATGTTTATTAACTATACTGGGTTGTTGACTTTATGTTTTAAGGAAATGCTTTTATCATATATTTAGAGGCCTATTGTTTTCAGTTACATTATATTTTTATACTTATTTGTGTGAGAATTTTGATCTACAATAAGATCTAGGAGCCTTAGAGAATCTCACAAATTGAATTACTTGCAAAAACCAACAAAAAAACATGAAAGAGGAACAATTTTGCATACACAATGTGAACAGAAACTGGACATTATTTGACTGTCTAACATGTGAATATGTTTAGAACGGGTTTATATTACATATGGTGCAATATCATATGATTTTATAAAATCAGATTTTGTTTCATTACAATCTATATTCCTGGGATTATGAATGATGTAATTATGGTAGAAACATGATTAAAAACATATGTTATAATATTTCTATTTTATTGGTAAATAGGAAAAACCATCTTAAGAAGAATAAGGGTTTGGATAAATCTTCATGAGATCTAAATATAAGGCTGCAAAACATTACATGAAATATGAATGGGGCTATGTCGAAACATTAATTTAATGTGTACATAACTATATGAACCACTCCAAATACATTGAGGTATTCATGTGATTAAAATTCATGAGATATGGTTATACTGAAACATTGGTTAAAATGTTTTTCATGTTAGTGTGTGTTGTTTGTCATTTGATTGAAATGATTGGATTATGTAAGGTTACTAATAACTTGATTGAATTTGGCTTGTAGGGAAAAACCATATTCCTTGGCATACAAGTAAAAATGACATGTATTGAATGAAGAGTAATTTTGATTGTTGATCCTAATAGAGAGTGGGATGTTGTGAAGCAAGAAGCTTCTAGTAGCAAATCGGAAGGTTCCTATGTATTAGGAAGAAGTCAAAATGGAAGCCCTAATCCTATTCTGAGAGATGTTAAGGCTCTTGAAGATAATTAAATTATCTTATTTACATTCATGTGTCAATAAGAACTCCATACATACATAAGCATGTAGTATCCATGATGGTGGACCCAGATTATGATTCTCACATTCACATGGTGAGAGGGAGTTGCTAGTCTCGATAACTCCTGAAGAACAAGTGTAAATGGTTAATGTACCTCCTATAAAAAGGGATACCTGCATGATGCTCATAATTCAGAAGGAAGCTCATAACAATATTTAAGAATATTGTTATGATTCTTATGATTAGTGGTGTGGTAATCACTAGACAAAGGTTTTCCTCATATAAGGAAAATGTGCAGTAAAAGAGCTTGAAGAGTTTCAGGATGATGGACTACAAATCCATGGCCACAAATATGAAGATAAATGTGATTTTTTATAATTCTTATTTTATATTTGGAGGATCTTAAGTCAGTTGAGATGTATTTGGTCAATCACATGTCCCAGGATATGTTATATGATTTGCAGTTTGTACATAGACATCTATGTGTTGTGGTACCTACTTGGTGCAAGTGTATGTGGACTCAGATATATCTTGGTTAGTGAAATAGAGTTTCAAATATATATTAAATATGACTATTATAGTGATCTAGGAACATCACATATGTTTCTCCAGATAGAGCATGTTGTAAAGTAGTAAATCTTCATGAGTTTCCTAGTTTGTTATATCTGAGACATGGTACATATCCACAAATGAGAAGCATTTCCAGCATTCTCACTAAGCGTCTATCCGGGACAAGCTTGGTATAGTACAGAAAAATACTCTAGTTGAAGAGGGAGTAGTGGTATGTCTTCACAAGCAGTAGTAGATAAATTCACCATACTTTAGTCATGGTACATGACTTAGGTAGCCAAGGGTTGTGATACCTTGTGGAGAGAATCCACATTAGCATAGACATGGTCAAAGTTTCAGAGACTATTGATACTCAAGAAGTATTATAGTATGGATTGTCAGAGAACAATTAAACCTCTCGAAGAGGTAGATGGGGTGTTGCAATATAAAGAGGAGAGTCACTAAGAAAGTGGTAAGGCCTTGAAGAACATAATAGACAATGGAAATCTCACAAAGAACTTCTCCAGAGAACATAAAATTCAAGAAGTCGACAAATGTTGAAGAGTGAAAGAAAATATGAGACTTTATTTCTGCATGTTATTAAACATTTCTTGTATAATGTTGGTTGTGATGGATTTAAAATACTTGGTTTCTAGTTTAGAGAAACTGTATTCTAGATTGGATCTAGATGATGCTACTATGTGTAAGTAGCTGGTTGGTATTTAAGCAGAGCTGTTGTATTTTATGCTTACTACGAAGCATATGTTTGAGTACCTTTTGAGGTACATTATAATAGGATCTTTATTACATGGAAGACCTATTATATGATTATGTTATCCAACTATTTTTTAGCCTAAGATCAGTGTTGTAATTTATGGCTAGTACTATAAAAGATAAGTGTATTACAGCTAGTACGACAGAAGAAAGATGTATGTATGAGAGTACTTCAGAAGAAAAATATGTTTTGCAGGTAGTACTACATACTGAGGAGTAGTGTAGCTTGGGAAGCTACCTAGTAGGGTGAAAGACTTGAGCCTATAGTTATTAGGTGTCAAGCTTTCTGGAAAACCCTATATCTGTGTTATGATAAAACACATTTGAGATGAAGTTTTACTTCATTGAATTCATGGTCATGTAAAATGAATTCCAGTACATAGTTACTGATGATCAAATTGCAAATTTGTCACAAGCCTCTATATGTGACGAATTTCTGACACTTCCAAGCTAATCTTGGTGTGGTAGGAAATTCCTGGTATGGCAGAGAATGTCTCCCTCGCTTAAAGGGAGTGTTATATGTCCAACTTTAGGAGTCATAATCCATGAGACTTGTTGATTCAAGTTTGTAACTTACATTGTATTAAGTTTAGATCCTCTCCATGAGACTTGTTGTGTCAAGTATGGAACTTATGTTGTATTAACCTCACTAACTTATTGTATTAAGTTAAATAGCTTCTGTTGTATCAAGATAGGACCTTGATCAAGTCCTATTCAAGAGAGATGATTGTACTAGGATCTTATGGTTAAGATCATGACCTTATGTTAAGGTTTGAGACTTATGTTGTATCAAGTCCAGAACTTATGTTGTATTAAGTTGACATGAATTATGTTGTATTAAGTCTCAAGGATATACTATGTGATGTATGGATAATGATGGCCAACATGTGCTACAAGTCTCCTTTAGGGATTAGCTACCCCTAGCGTGATTTAATTTAGCATGTGACTATATGACATGGGGTAATACATATGATCATAGGTTCAAAAGAATTCTTATGAGTATGATATGATATAGAATTAATGAAAACACATATGGACCATGCTTAGAAAATTAATATGAGCACAAAGATAGACAGAGAATTTTAATTGCCCATGTATGCCTCCAAGTAACTCAAATTTATAATACATTGACTGAGTCTTAGTTGTGATAAAACAAGTTCAGTTAATTAAGGAATCAACTCCTTAATTTATGTAAGTGTTTGTTGAAGATTACACTGATGGAGAAGCACTAGTTACATTCAGTCTGTTCAATTACATCCAGTTATGCTTAGCTACATTCAATTATGTTGAGTTATATTCAGTTATATTCAGTTATGTTCAAATTCGTTCAGTTACATTCAGTTCTATTCAGTTACATTCAGTTCCATTTAGTTTCATGCAATTCCATTCAGTTCAGTTTAGTTCATTCAATTAACAACTCAATTAGAGGCAATTAAACTCAGCGAATTAGTGGGGGCACATGGTTGAAGATGAGACAATGTTCTCAGTGTTAACTACTTACTAAAGCATGCAAATATTCACTATGCACTAGGCACTTGGCCTTCCTCGTATGACCTAGTTTGAATTTTTATTATAGTGCTATACACTTGGCAATATCATCACAATGTTCCATTTGATATCTACTCTCTTGTGCTCTCAAAAAATAAATATGCTATTGTGTTGTAAATTATCTGTCGATTATCAATCATACTCTAAGATTGTTTGCTGGCTTTTTTATCCTCAAAATCAGTGGATAGTTTTCCCAGGGTATATCTTGTCTTCTATGGTTTGATTTATTTATGTCTTTGCATTATTGATGAGATCTATCAGCACTGTAATTGTGGATCAAAGTTTTAAAGTTCAAGTTTATTGATATTTTCTCAAACACTAACATGGTATCAGAGCAAGGGAATGTAAGCACTTAGTTTGTGCAAGAAAATAAAGCCTACACAAATCTTGAAGTATTTATCAAAGAGCTTGGATCCATGGCATCGATCTCTGTCCAACCAGAAGACCGACTTAAAGGTGCTTCCAACTTCAACACATGAAAGAAAAGGGTGTTAAGATTTCTTGAGGAGAATGATCTAGATGTCTACGTGACCTCAGTGAGTGAGGAGTCTTTATCCAATACATGGAGAATTAAAGAGCAAGTCAATATGCACCATTTTCATCACTTTTCAGGAGACAAGTTTCATGGACACGTTCTGATCAATCCGTGAGGAATTTGACAAAACGGTTGAAAACTCACTTCCCAAATGGGATGATTTAGCTTTCCTTAAAAGAATATTTCAAAAATCATATTTTTTTTAGAGATATGATTAGGTATATTAATGTGTCCACTTTCTGACATCATGGGTCTAACCTAATTTGGATTTGCAAATAAAAAATTATTGTAAATATCGCAAAACTTCTTAGTTTCCTATCCGAGAGAGTGAACTTGTATGGTATTCCATGTGTACAATATTTCATTTTTGTGGTTGAAAATTGTAACATAGATACCCTATTATTTCTTCTTTTATATGCAATAGGTCTCACTCAATTTCGATCCCAGATACCTCAGATATGGTGTTTTTCCCTAGAACACCTGTTTTAAACCTTGATTGGAAGGTTGTTTTAGGGACAACTTGTAACTAAGATAAAATTTAAATTTCAACTTCAGTGCATATAAACCGTTGTCATGTGGAACCTTGATTTGTCCTGTTTCCAATGCTACAAGTCGGACCTCATTTTTATTCTCCAGTAGAAATTTATTGCAAATGTACCAACACATCTTCTTTTTTGTCCTTTCAGGAGAGCGAACTTTTACAGTATGCCAAGTGTCCAATATTTGATTTCTAGATATTCAAATCCTACCACATATGCCATGGTCCGTCTTCTTTTGAATGCAACTGGTCTCATGCAATTTGGATCTCATATGACTCAGATATAACCTTTTTCCTGATAACACTTGTTTTAGACTAGGTTTTGGACTAGTAAAAAACCCTGGATTCCTCCGCAATTATCTATGAAATTGTAATGGATAAGGATCTGAATTTTGTATTGGGATAGTTCAACCTATTTTATAAGTGGGGTTTTATCCTATATCTTTTATTACTTGTAAGAAAACGTTGCAGATAAAATTCCAAGATGGCTCATTTTGCAGAAGCCAGTCGCGAGGAAAGAGCTCTGATACCAAATGTTATGCAACCAAGTCCCAAAAATGATATAAAAAGAGCAGAAATAGATAATAAGAGAGTAATCCACACCTTAATAATGAATAATGGAGATAAATAACAATACTTTTCGAGGGAGGAACCTTCTTACACAATGTACCATGTACACAATACAAGACAATATACAATGCTTACTCAAATGAAAATATATCCTTACTATATATAGGAGACAAAGGTGTACACTAACAACTAATAGAACCACTAATAGACCCAATCCTACATCAATAATATGTAATACACCACCATATAGGGGGTAAAGTGCCACACTATATGGGGAATTGTGCCCAACATTTAGGGCTTAACATCAAACCACCACGACCTCCTTCACCATTGATCAGTTTGATATATGTGATAGCTCCATCAAGTGGTATAGATTCTCACAGAAAAATTCATATGTTTCTTTCTACATTTTTATCTAAAGTAGGTTTTGATGTCTCTATCTCTACTACTATAGTTATCGATGCCTCTGGATATACTAGTTAAGCTATTGATGCCTCTAGATTTGGTGTTGGACCTACTAGCTCATAGCAGTTATTGAGAACCTATATATATCTGAATTTTATATTTGAATTGAGTTGTATATTTGACATATATTATGATTTTGACATTATTTTTCATATAGTTTACGTTTGTTTCATATCTTGTTGATGTTGATGTTGATCATGTTCATGCATATTTATGTATTTTTCATATATTTTAGCGAATTAATTTTTGCAATTAAGCCATAATTTCTCATTTAAAAAAAAAATTCCACATTTCACTTGAGTCGTTCATCTCGCACCAGACGTCAGTGCACATTGTAATTTGTTACATGGCACATTGCTAGTGGGGAGAGACGAAAGACATTAATGCACCAGAATACCAATGTGCTACTCTTCCCCAACACATGACCATAACATAAAAAATATTTAAAAACTAGAAATTAATAATTATGGAAATATGATTCACAACAAGATCTAGAAACTAAAATAATCCTCACAACTAAAGAGTCTCACAAATTATGCAGAAAGCAGTGTAAAAGAGAAAAATTAACAGACCGAGATTGTTGCAATAACTGAAGTTTCTAATATTGTAAATTTTGTAAATATGTATGGTTCATGTTTATAATACACTGGGAGAAAATCATCAGATCTAGGAGGTGAATTGGTGGCATACACATGGCAGGATTAGATTGGACCTCAAACCCCCCGAGGTTGACCAATGAGCTCCCAAACCACCTCAAATGGTCACGAATGGCCATGTGAACGTGCATGAAGCATGCTAGGACATAAATGAGGGTAGGATAGGCATGTTGTAGTGCATGGGTGAGTGGGAGTGGCTCTATGCAACATTTAATGGTCCAAAAGGGCCAAAAACCACCCAAATACATGCATGGGCGCCTATGGTCAAGCCAGTTCCCTGTTTAAAGGAGTGTGAGTTCCCAAAGGACTGAAATGTGAGGGTTATTTTTCTCATTGTTTACCAAAAAGATGGTTCTTGGGTGCATTAATGAGTCCAAAACCCCCATATACCTTGCTAGACCAACATAACCAAGGTTTGGACCATATAACATAAGTGTAAAACAAATGAAGTGTGTCCTAGGTGGTATGATTCTATAACACCCCCCCTTAAGCCTGAATTATTGTAACCATATCAAAAATTGAGGCCTTGGAAACTAAGGCTCAAGTCACCTCTTACAAAACATTATTTGTCCATGTAAAAATGAGGGAAGAGGAAAAACCTCATGGGGAAAATACTCCCTCAAGAATTGACATGGAACAGAGATGCTAAAAATGTATTCAACGAGTCTTCTTCTTCGCTTGAATGATTTAAATAAACAACTTCTTTGTGATAGACTTGGTGAATATGTTGTGGATGCTAAGATCATGCATAAATGCATCAATGTGTTGTAGACAAACATGTGGAGAGCCCCCTTTAAGTTCATCATTTGATGATGGAGGAGCATCAGTAGAATGATTTTTTATGCAACCATACTCTGATATGGAAACATAATCAATAATGGAAAGGATATCTCTGCAAACTCCTTCCCAAAGAGCATCAAAAGACTCAACAAAATCAACTCCTTGTGTAGCTTCCATATCATTAATTAAACCATGAGTCTTCTTCCAAATTTGATGAAGCAACTTCATAACTCTTAAAAAATCTCATGAGGATCTGAAATATCATAATAGAAGTCATATATAATAGAAAATATCATAGGTATAGTGTCTCCATGAGAGAATGGGTCCATAGAGAGAAAATAGTTGGTAACTAGATCATACTAACAGTTGAGCGAACTTGGATGGTTTGGAGACTTGAAACTTGAACCATAGGTGGTGATATCAGGTCCATACATGTGGAAAATAATTCTGATGAAGTCCAATGACATGGATTTCTAACCAATGAATGATATGCAAGACATAAAAAAACATACACAAGTGACACAGTATTGGAACCAATGTAATTTTGAGATTTTCCAACTAGCGAACTTGGGGGTTGTAGGGTCTTTTGGGAATCAAATGGTTGGGGAAATGAGTTTAATGAAGTCATAACCTTCATACCATCCCACATGTCACCTTAAAAATCATAATATTAAGGATTTAAGTGGAGTTGGAAAGAGGTTTCAGAAGACAAGTCAAAAACTAGTGAAAATGACTAATTTTTGGAGGAAACTTTAGTGAAATGTTTGGGGTTTATTCCAAGGAGGGGATGGAGGATTTAGAATATGATATATCATAATATAAATAAATAAAAATATATGTATGAAAAAAATATATGAGAAACAGGTTTGACCCTAGCACCCAAATCATACAAGCGCTTACCATCTTCTTGTTCCAAGGAGAGCTTGCCTTCTTTAGTTCTTGCAAAATCTGGAACATCAATATTGTTTTATTCAAGAAGCTTGGTCATGATGTCCAAATTCCTTCTGAAACAATATTTTTCATGATGTGAAACTCTATAATAACCATATTTTTTATTCTCTCTCTTACTCTTCATCCTCTTGGATTTTGAATTCTCATTAGTTGAACTGGAGTTGTCTACATCTGAATGCTTCTTCTCCTTCACTCTTTGCTGCTTCCAATCCTTGGATTTCTTCTAGCCTTTGGATTGATTCGACACACCTGCAACAAGGTATTTATCCTTGGTGGATTTGATGTTAATCATTTGAACCAACTTGTCTTGTTCCTGAGTCAAAGACTCCATGAAGTCTGCTAATGTAGGTATTCTCCAATTTCGAATTGTTAGCTCTCCTAAATGGAATGTCGAGACAAACACAAAATACTCAGGACCTAGATTCGAAAGGATAGAAAAGATAAACTTCTCTTATTTATTTTCGATTCCATATTGTTTTAGCTGAAGCACCAACGATTTGAACTTTGTGAAGAAATATTGGATCGTCTCAAAGTGAGTTGGGCTCAATGAGATCAACTCATTTTCGAGTTGGTGTCCTCTCATCTCATATGTCTTCCCAAATAGTGACTCGAGCTTGATCTGGAAGTCATTAGGTGTGCTAATATTGTATACATGGAAGAGAAGGTCCCTTGAAATACTAATACTGAGCATCCTAAATGCTTCATCCAAACTGTTGAAGTACTTCGATTTTTCCACATCAGAGTTGGGCTCGGTATCAGTCCCCGTGGTTACATTATAGAGTCCTTTCAACCTCAACTAGATCACCATTTTTTCCTTCCATTAAAAATAATTTAATGGGGTAAGCAAGACATGAATCTTCTCCATTTCTTGTTGTGCACTAAGTGACAAAGACACTAGAACTACCTGCAATGCAAACACTCGATTTTTTATGGAGGAGTCCCTGGATTGCAACTCAAAATATTTGAATTCGACTTGAATCTCCAAGGAGCTATGATACCATGTGAAAATATGATTCACATCAAGCTCTAGAAGCTAAGAGAATCCTCATAACTAAAGAGTTTCACAAATTATGGAGAAAACGATGTAAAAGAGAAAAATTAACACATAGAGATGTTGCGAATAACTAAAGTTTTTATTACTGTACAACTTGTAAATATGTATGGTACATGTTTATAATACAATGGGAGAAAATCGTTAGAATTAGGAGGAAAATCGTTATAATACAATTTTGTTATGCTCTTAGTCGATGTCGTGCATGTGCTGGTAGGAGGACAAACTTCCCTTTCAGTTGGGAGTTTTTGTTTGTTTGTTTTTGATACATTTTCGATGACCAAGCCATATTTTGACTGGCACCCTCCTAAGTTTATGATAGATGTGCATACGCACATGTGGGGGAATATGATGCCCAGGAGGCACTACAACATTTGGGTCATTTTTTTCTCAAAATTTTCAACACTTTGTTGAATTTCATCGTTTCACATACCATCATAATTCTGACAAAAATCCCAATTTTCATCTCAAGTACGACGAATGTAGTGAAATTCGGAATACTGATGTGGAAATTTAGACAAAAAATGGGATTTTCATTGGAAGTCCAACGATATGTGAAATAACGAAATTTAGCAAAATGTCGAAACTTGCATGAAAAAATACCTAAATGTTGTAGTCAGGGGGAAACCTAATTTTTTGGCGAGGATCACTGTAGATGTGATAAAGATGTTAGGAAACAAGGACCCTCCTAGATTAGACATGGTTCCATATCAATATTTTGTATTGGATTGGAGAAGGTGTCCCAACATCTTAATCACTTAGGATGAGCTAATAGGTGATAGAGGTAAATTTAGCGTTATGTTTGAATTAATATAGTTGCATTTTATTCTTTTTATACTTAATGCAAAAGAAAAATAATTGAAATTCTTATATAAATTTCATGTTTAATGAAATTGTCTAATTAATATTGTGTACTATATATTTTATAGATATTGGTACATTTGATGGTGATGTGTCACCTCCTTTTGTTTAGGAAAAGGAGGATATGAAGCTGAATGCATATCATCTCGAGGCACCCGATTTAGCCATACATTTCCTTCGATGCAAGCAAGATGAGAGGTTCCGACAAGACATTGTAGATAAAATATATATGTTGCTAGAGGATCGAGGGGTTCTTCCTGTACAGGTGAGGTACATTATCAGGGACCTTTTTCATGAAACATTGTGGAGGACGATTCCTTATTATATGAGGATCTTGAAGCATCAAATTTTTTGTGCTTGCGATATTTTAGAAGGTATCCATCATAGTAGTTCATCGTGATACGATGGTAGACATACTCCGCTAACTAGTCCACCTCCTTATCCACTAGCTACTTCAACTAGTGGCACAACCTCCACATCCATTGCACCCCCTCCTCATCCTCCACCTCCTACCTCTCCATCTTTGACATCTTATCCACCTCCTCCTCCTCCACCTACTCCCCCTCAACCTTTGACATCCCATCCACCTCCTCCTCCTCCACCTCCTTCGATATATTCTAGTCCTCTACTCCTACTCGACCTTCGTCCTGATCCTACATAATCATCTCCTTTACTCCCGCTCGACCAACCTTTTGATCCTACTCATTGGACCAACCATCCACCGGTTCCTAGTCAGTCGTTTCTATTTTAGAGATGCTCAATGAAGATCGTACACTTTGTCTTGATGGACCTATCTCTCATGCTCTCATATCTCTTTTTCTTTATAGAATAGGTACTAATGCCTCTGGCTCTACTTGAAGAGGTGTTGATACCGACTCTGGATCTACTGGAAGAGGTGTTGATACTACCTCTGGCTCTATTGGTGGAGGTGATGATTCATCTAGCTCTGGTTAGAGAGATATTGATAATAACTTTGTTGGTGATGGTGGAGCGGATATGTCATAGCAGTTATTGCACCGGAGATATACTATATTTGACATATTATATCATGACATTGATGTTAGATATGCTCATATATATATATACTGCATTTTCATGTTTATGTATATGTTGATGGTGATGTGTTTTATGTTTGTTAGATGGTGAAAATGGTTATGAGGATGGCATGTTTATGTTTATGTGGTGAAAATTATGATTATGGAACGTTAATTATGTTTATGTGTATTATTAGTTATGTGTGTTAGATGATGTTTAAATTTCTTAGATGTACCATATGCTACCCAAATATGTGGCGTAATGTTTATGATGGTACATTCATGCTTATTTTTGGTTTTAAGTTTATGATGGTATAATGATATATATGATGGTGTTTATTTTTATGTTTGTTAGGTGTTGAAAATGATGATGATACTATGCTTATGTAAAATAACTTTGTACTATTAAAAATCATGCGGGTCTTTAAATCTCTAAGTATTAATTTAGTCGACAAAAACTTCACAATTTGCATTGTCACTTATGATATAAAGCAATTTGTTGTATGAATTAACAAGTTTTCAAAGCATTAGACCTTTGTAAACAAAGCTATTGGATTTTTTTTTGTCTATATTTTAGCATCATTTCATCATTTTTCATATTAAATAATTTCAACTTAAATTTTGTAGACAATTTGAATTATGGTTTCATATATAGGTTGATATAGTGGTTAGAAAATAAATTTGATAGTATGGTTGGTTGGTTGTCGCATCATCATAAATGTGAAAATATGGATTGGAGTAATGGTCATTGAAAATGTTGAAAATTAATGTTTCATTTGTAGTGCTCTGCTTGGCGGGCAGAGCACTAAGTCCTAGTATGTAGCAGCAAAATGACATGAATTTTTATTCTGATTTCAGGATTCATTTATTTATGCAATAACGAGAGGGTTACATCGAAAAATACCTGGACTTAAGCTGAAGATAGTCCCTGAATCCTGCTCCTGTAGCCTTGCCTCTCCCTTGTCTGAGCCTTGTCTGAGCCTTGATGCCAATCTGGATGATCCACCCTGCCGACCAGCGTTGAACCTGCTGGCCCTAGGAAACCGACGAGTTTCCTAGCCCCCGAGCCCACGTGCCGATAAACCCAATAGAAACTTCCTTGTTTGATGAGTGTAATTCTTCTCCTGGAGTTAACCCCCTCCTCCAATTTTCTTCCCTTCCTGTTCCATCACCTTCCTTACTCTCTTCTTCTGTAAAAATTCTCTCCCCCAAAATACTCTGCAAAAAAATAAATCCCCCCTTCAACCATTCGATCCCCCTCCTTATACCTCCTTCCCCTTCCTTCTTCCACTGCCTCTCTTCTTCCACCGCCTCCTTCATAAAAATAATAAGTATTAAATTAATTCTTTTCTTGGGCAGTCCAACCCGTTCAGTTTTTTTTTTAGACATTTGTTTACACGTAAATAGATTTTCTTGATTTGTACAATTCTTCACCCCCGATGAGGTGGTGGGAAATTACTACCTGCTTATCCTATGGAATTTAACGTGTTAATTAAAAACATACCCAACTGTCATCAAATTACCCAATATTGTTTGTTTAATGTTTTATCATTAATGGTAAAATGGTAATAATAATATTGTAATTTAGTATATGTTATTAATAACTTAATAAAAAGTACTTAATAATAAACACTAATAAATAATAATAATAATAATAGATAATGACAACAAAATAAAATAATAATAATAATTATTAATCAATAAATAATTAATTGCAGTATTATTATTAATTGATTAAAATGATAACATCGACATGTTTATGTTTATTGTTAAGTCCCCCCTCGCACATTTATTTTTAATAAATAAGGTACATTTACAGGTTTAAATAAATCACAATTACTTAGTTAACCCATCCAACTATTTAATGTTTTTCAATTAATATTTCATAATAGCGTGCATGTGTGAGGTGTGCATGCATGGCCAGTACATGCACAGGATGCACATGTACTATAGCAAAAATCCCTAAATTCTAGATAGTACAAATAATATTTCACGCAACAAGACCAATATACAGATACAATATGATTTCTTTTGACATTCAGAGTTATTTAACATTTATGTTCTTATTAATCAGTCAGTTAAGATTGGTACCTACCATCACTAATCCGGTATCATAAATGTCCAACACTCAACAATAATAACTAATATGTCAAACCATCCTAACCTACATCCGCATCCTCCCTTTCCTTCCTCTGCTAGTACAAAGTGGATGCCAGCTGTACTGAACTTCCCACACAGAACCTGAGAGCGGTAGCGTCGGCTAACTAGCGGACCTAGCCTCTCCTAGCAGGCATCTGACCATCGTCATCACAACAACTTGGGGAGTGTGTCTCAGCACTGCCCTCCCACGACCTCGGGTATCAAAGTGACATAGGGTGGGAAATGCATCCATCCCTCTCAACATACTGGGTACATACTCCATCAAACCATACTGCGTTGCTATCGAGTTTATTGGTACGTGTCATCGTACCATCACTTGACAATTAAGGCTCTCTTCAAGATATGTATTAAGTCATACTTTGCATCACACACTTGGCTATCACATAGCCCCTGTACCCTGCAGGTTAGCACTATGCAAACATGCATTCATAACAATATTAAATCAATAGCTGATCCATATTATCAACATTATTTCCTTTCATCACATAAAATCATAAAATTAATTGCATCATGGATGGGTGCCCATGTACCACATCATACATATCACATCATATCAAGGTTTACAATCAACTATATGTTTTTGTTATGAAATAAATAAATGAATCTGATGACAACTACTGCATGATAATCGCATAAGCACAATAATTTCATATAAATGATAATCATCATAACATCATAATCAAGGACATCTACATAGGCATGTTAATTGTCGTAACATCATGATCAAAGCATAATATAAGCATGATAACATCATAATATCATAATTAGAGCATAATCCTGATAACATCATAACATCAGTAAATAATCACATATAACATGCCAAAATATAGTTTATGAAGTATAGTTGAGTCCACAGATAATAAGTAAATACAATGTAATAAGTCTGAGTGATAATATATGTTTTTTTTTTACATATAATTTTGTGACAACCATATGATTTATAATTGTTGTATAATTTGTCATTGTATCATGTTTATATTTTTTTTAATAGTTTGTCATAGTATTATGTTTTTGTAATAATGTTTTTTATTTGGTGTTCATATTGTTCTTATATAATTTCTATGGATATCATAATTTATTGTAATTTTATTAATAATGTGGTAATAATTGTCATAATATTATACTTATATAATAATATTTTATTTTGTTACAACTATATGTTGAGCATTATGAAATAATATATAATGATTTTTAATAAGGAAATTGACTTTTCATTGAATAATGTTGTGTATAACTTAATTATATATTCAAATGATAAACATAAATTAATCATGTTTAATTTATAAGTCTAATTGCAAAACACCATAAGAAAAAAGTCAAGTGTTACCATGTATTATTATTATAATATATGAACATGAACATCACAAAAAAAATGTAAATATGAGCATCAATATGACCTATCAATGTATCATTCAACATTTGTTTTTGACAATAACTCACTTTACAATGACAAATATCAAATCTATGATAGGAAGAAACACAAATACTTGATTAAAAGAACAACATTTTCTCTCAATTGTAAACCCAAAACTTGCATTCTCCTAACTTATTATTAGTAGTAGTAGTATGATTATCTTCATAATATAATATAACATTAGCCCACATTCAAGGAACACATTTTATGCCCTCTAAAAATAAGGTTTAAAGCTAGATAGTGTTCAAAGAATTGCAATTAATTATTGATGTTTTCTTACTTTGTTAATGTTGTTATTTTTAAAGGATTGTTTTATTAATTTGCTAATATTATTATTTGCAAATTAATAACACTAAAATATTTTTGTATTGAATAATAATTTTAAAACTATTCAAGATTTAAGATATTAAATATTCATGTAATTTGAGTTTGTCAATGAAAATATCTTATTTCTAAAATAGTATAGATTCATATTAGTTATATAAATTAGATTAACACAAGATTATGTTATAATAAATTTACATTAAGTAATAAAATCCAAGTCAATTATTATATATTCATACATATATGAAATATTTTTAGTGAAATATACAACCATGACTTTAATTTATAAATAAAAACTATGTACATATTTACAAACCATAAAATAAAGAATAAATATTATGCATACATCTTTGTTTATCCCTCTCCTCTATTGAGTGAATTCTTAAATCAACTCTTTCGACCCTCCGGGTCAAATAATCAATTCAAACTTCCACTAGAGCATTCAAAATCACAAATAGATATTGATATAAGGAGCACACAAGCCGAATTCCTACTAGGGAATTTACTTCACATAGAAAAAATAACCATGGACTCCTCTGAATTCCTCCTAGGGCATCCAAAAACACATAAATATTGATCCCCTAGATCAAATTGATATATTCACCACAAAAACAGTGCAAGTTCAACCAAATTCACTCTTGGCATTCATTATTTTCCTCAAATTCCAGCTTTTATGAACTCCTCAACCTGCACGATAATGAAGGAGAACCTTCATGGAGCAACTCTAGTCCTTTTTTCCTAACTTGAATTGCCTACAACAGTTTAACTCTAGACCACTGAGGAAGGACTCCCAAATCACTAGGGCTTCCTAACCACCACTCATTGACTCATTCAAGTCTTCATTGAGGCACTTGAATTCATCGATATTGACTCTAAATATTTAACAAAGACGCTTCCCATGCATGGATAATTCAAATTCATTAATTTATCTCCAAAAATCCCTTTGTCTGGATCTTAATCAACAATAAATTACTCCCATGCACTGATGATGCAGGAGTGTCACTTCATTTTTATCCTATTTAGTTTCTAGAAATACAGTTTAGTCTAGATTTGTCATTTTTTTTAGAATGAGAGTCAATTCCTAAATAATAGTGCCAAGTATGAATGTAATAATGGCAATCTTGCTTAATGTTCTCTCGAATTTATGTAAGTTAGTTTAGGATGGATTTATGATTGAATTAAGTTTCTATTTTAGGCAGGGATAATTTTAGGGGCGAATTTTATCCCAGTGGGCTATTTTTCCATGTTTTTCTCCCAAAAAAGATTCGTCATTTTGCATTTTTTTGAAGCCTTGTTTCGCCCAATTTTGATGGGGTAAAAATTTTTCACCCTAAAAATCACCAAATTATTATATAAACGATAAAAAATCCTTGGAAATTAAAATATTTTTTGAAAAATATCGCCAATCAGGATAAGAGATCCTATTTGTGTGGAGTTGATAAGATTGAATAGTTCTGGTAAATGTAATTATTGTAATTGAATTTTGATGTTAATCGAATAAGAAAAAAAATAGAGACTCACAACAAAATTTGAGCCCAAAATCCGACGGCTATCGTGTCTGAAATTCGACAATAACCTGTTGGGTATTCAACAACGTCAATTTTTTTTGTCGTCAACGGCATAACGTCGGATATTCGACGACAAGCCAAGGTCGTCAAATTTCCTACGAGAAGGTTGTTGAATTTCCTACGACAAGGTCGTCGAATTTCCTACGTCAAGGTCGTCGAATTTCCTACGTCAAGGTCGTCGAATTTCCTACGACAAGGTCGTCGGATTTCCTATGACAAGGTTGTCGGACGAGGGCCCCAGGATGTCGAAAATGAAACGACAAACTACCATCAGCGCCACAACAGCGTCGTCAAATTGACACGAAATCCTACAACAGCTGCTAGGCATTGAACGTCGGATAACTGACGGGGTACTGTATATTAATAAAAACAATTCTGAGGCTGATAAAGATGACTGGAGGCTTAAACAAACATTTGCACATCACCTTAAATAGGACCAATTCCAAGGAGGATAAAGATGAATGGAGGCTTAAAAAAACATACTTGATGAAAGTGAATATACTGTGCATGTAGTCCACTAATAACAAACCATAATGCAACCCACTTCCTGACAAGATCGCCACTATCAAATCTCTATAAAAATTTATTCTAGGAATATTTTCCAATGACTTTGTATGCACAATTAATATAGACATGTAGTCTTGCAGAGCTGTCATGCAGCTTATATACTTTTCACAAAAATTCTATTGATATGGAATCAATGCACGGTTGTTGTCTCCATAGGATAGGGGAAATAATCCTCAAGCCAAAATTCAAATCTTTTTATGAAGCAATCAACTCAAATCATGAAATGTAACAAGGAATAAAATATGTTGTACTGTGAATTGCACAATTAAGATATAATTTGGTCAAGGCCAGCTTGTCAGTATATAAAGTGATCACCAATCTGCTAAAGACAGGCTATTCTTAGAGGAACGAAGACCTGTATTCATTTTCAAATTCTTGTATTTCTTCCCACTTTTTTGTTTATTACTCTCATTAATTATTAATATTAACTTCATGAGGCATCCTAAGGTCTAATTTACCTCCGCGGGCTTCCTTTAACTCATCTTAGTGGTTTAGGAACTCCTATGGCGCTTGTCTTCCTCTTCATGCTCCCATTCTTTCCCCAATTCAAATGGATGTCACTAACTACCAAATTAGACCTATTGGTGGCTATTTTTAGCCCTGACATATATGATTTTTCATATGTTTGCAATCAGTTCTGAATTTGTCATACTTGTCATAGAATCTTTCATCACAGTGTCATAGAGTGCATGGAATCTCTTTCCAGGTGGCACACAATGTCTTCCAGTCTCTTCCTCTTCCATGGGAGTTACTCTCCTTTAATTATTCTAATTCATTCACTCATTATATGATATTTGAAACCAAATCACCCTCCAATAACTTTACATTACCCATGTGTTCGAATTTGGATGAAGACCATGCCAAGTGTGTTGGGAATCTAACACCCAAAGGCTCCACAAGCTTCCGAGTGTCTTCATGAACCCACAAAACCTTTTTATTATTATAATTTATCATTTATGTGACCCATTTAAATGTGAATATGGTAAAATAAATTCCTTTTGGGTCCATTAGCCCCTTATTACAAAATTTATGTCTCCATTTCAACCTAGGGAAATAGTAGGTTGGTGAAACATTATTTGCAAATAGTCTTATTTGGAAAATATTTAATTGGGGACATGGAATTCCTCCTCACTCAATATTTTTTATCCTCAAGCAATTTCAAACATGTATTTTTAATATCCTTCTTTCCTTCCAAAACTTTTCCACAAACCATAACTGCATTTTGAGTAGTGGAACTCATGTACTACAATTGTGTGTGTTCCAAAACTAAATATATGTGGATATTTGAATATTGATATATCATGTGACATTGCCACTAACACCAAAAGGATTAATAAAATCAATCAAATTTTTTTTTGCACAAGTAATATTTACCTCCATCTTTTGGAAACCTTTTTTGAACTTTCGGCCCCCTTTTGCTTCTGTATAATTCTTTGAAGTTGGTACTGAATTGCCAAACTTGAATTTTCAAGATTGGAAGAACGTTTCAAAGAGGAAACACCATTCTTGTTGCTCCTCTACTCTGATTACAGCCACCTTCTCAAGTGGTGACTCAAAATCCCCTACTGCTTGTTTCCCCCAAAATTGAAACCAAGCAATACCCGGATGTCATTGCTTGTATTGCACCCTTCCAAACATTAGGAGTACAAAACATAGATCATTAAAGCACATAACTACATCATACAGTTGTACATCAAGAAGGTACCTTATCAAAGGATCATGAAAGTGCTTGTACATCCAACTAAGTAGATCATCATGTGGCCCATACACACAAGCATCAAGTATTATATCAAATATTCTCCAATGACATAAATGAGGATCCCATGTCCTATAATGCTGCTCCAAAAGAATGTAAGATGCATCAAAATAATAATCAGCCATGTGTTATTTCATCCAAGATGTGAATGAAGAACCTCCACCAAAATCTGAACCAAATAAGGAGCAAAGAAAACATGAAGAATTCAAGAGGATCAAAGAAGTCTCATAAATACACCCATGAATATGTATATCATCATAATGTAACAAACGATGATGCTTCAAATATAAATACTATGGCACTCTATTCATGTCATCATTAAAAGGATATATAGGAGCTTCATGTGGAACCATAAAAAATAAACCTTTCACCCATACTTCATTAGGATGAATCCTGCAAAATGTGGAAGTGTAGGATGTAGGATAAAGAACCAACTAACCCAAAGGATTAGAAAGTGAAAAATTTTCATCATGTGAAGGATCCATAGGGGTAGGATTATGCATCTCCCTCAAAAGTGTGACACTTTCCTCATATGTTGGTTCCAAGGCAGTGGAATCATGCACTGCTTCCAAAAATGTGTAACCATTATCAAGAGGCAGCTCAATATTCTCTTCCACCACAACAAGTGATTGAATCTAATAAATCCCATATTCAAAATCATCAAGAACCTGCAATTTTCCATTCTTCTCATTATCCATCATGTCACAAGAATCCTCCAAGCAATCTACCATATGACAATCTAAAACATAGGAGGAAGAACAAGTATCTTGCAACCTCTTTAAAAGTTGCTCATTTTGAGTTTTGAGCTTATGAATATACTCATTATTATTCAAGTAGGATCCATTTAACCATTCATCAATCTCAACCAAATTGTTTCTATAAAAAAGAAAAGACATGAAATTACATTCAGTGTTGCACATTTCTCTTTGAATCTTCTCCATGTCTTCAAGGAAGGATTTCCTCCAATGAAAAAAATTTCCAACAATAATTTGATACCAATGCTTTAGTGTCATGGATTATGCTAATTTGATACCAATGCTTTAGTGTCATGGATTATGCTAAGGGCCTCATGGATACTCATTTTAATCATATTCAAATACCCTTCAATGAAGGATGTTTCATGGGAGTGAACCTCTTCTTCTTCTTTCTTCTTGATTTGATCAACTTCTTGAAGCCCAAGTGGTGATGGGGAAGTTGATCTTGTTTCTTCATTAGCTGCTACAAGGTATTCATATTCGTAATCATGAGAACTTTGTATTGCATCAACATTCTCAAATCTGATATCTATGTCACCAATATAGAGTTGTGAGCACCCATTAGTAGATACTCCTTCACAGTTCAAGCATCCCTCAATAGATGGTCTTTGGTCCATGTGAATAGTAGAATGTGTCTTGGGATGATATTCAATAGTTTCAAGGGATTATTATTCATTCTCATGGGATGTTTATTCATCTTTTTCATAGTTACTTGGGAGTGACTTTCGATCCTCTTAATGTAATGTTTCTTCTGCTTCACCACCCACAGAACTAGGTGGCTCCTTGGTCTCCTCCATACCTGTGGATTGTTGATTTTTCCTTAATGAGTTCATATTTTAATTCTTGTGCATAAATACATACACCCAATAATAAAAGTATTAAAAAATAACGGTCTTATGTGTCTCTCCATGATGGGAACTAATACTACCCCTTGATGCCAGCTTACCCCTAAGTTGGCTAGCCACCAATTCGAACCCTTGCATAACCTGCTTGGTCGTATCATCAAAATATGACTTAATGAGTTTATTAAATTCATACCTATAATCCATAACTTCAATAGGTTCCAATACCATGCTATGATACGACTGTAATGTCCCTTCTTGAAATTTTGAAGAAAATTACAAGTTGGGAAAATTCAAGCTTAACTAGTCTTTCTTAGTTTGGTTCCCAACACCACCAAACCTTTCCAAATTTCTTGTGGAGGGATACTATGGGATTTAAACCATACTAAAATACCTATGACACTCAATGGTAGAATCATAAAACTCATTTTACATCTTATTCAAGTTTTCATAATTTTGGCCAATTTTGAGCTTTGCTAGTCATGACTCTAGGGGGTTCCAATTGACTCCAAATGGTCTCAAATTTGTAAAGAAATGATATGGTGAGTATTATAACATATAAAGGTGGTTTATGGACACTTTTTATATGACTTTATTATTCTTCAACTTTATTTGGTTCTAAGAATAAAAGGGGAAAATTTACTAGGAAAATTGAGGTGAAATTCCCCCCAAGGGTGAGAGACAAATTGGCTTCCCAACTCAAGTAAGACACTCCAAAATTTCAGAAAAGAGAATGGGAATGAATATAAGGAATAAGTTTCTGTATTAAATCATGGTTATTAATATTTTAAAATTGGTTATGAGGCGCAAAATCTATATAATAACTTTTAGTGAATTTGCTTAAGGGGAAATGGTATTAATAGCTCGGTTCTGACTCATGAAAAGTAGATTAAATGGTTCAGATAATGACATGAAATATGAATGAAATAAACATAATTCAAATGTATTCCATAAAATAATTAAACATCATATAAATTCCTTCATACAAATTTGATATACAACTCTCTCAAAGTGGAAACCAAATACATGATAACTAGTCATTCAAGCTCATGGGAACGCAAGACTTTCACACATGGATTTCTGATATTTCGACTTAAAGAGAATATTGGAATAATATTACAGAGGCATAAATCATATATTTCTTCCCAATCCTCATAAAACTCATATAAATGTCCTCATACAAATCTGTTATACAACTCCTTTAAAATGGAAGCCAAATACATGAAAACTAGTCATTCAAGAGCATGAGAATGCAAGCCTTTCACATATGCATTTCTGATATTTCAAATTACAGGAATATGGAAATAATTTTAAATATAAATACATCATATAACAAATCTTGGGCCTCAAATATCCTCATCAAAGGGCAAGCATCACTCCAACAAGTGCGCCATCAACATGAGAGTGTAGGGGAATGTAGAAGAAGGAAAGAGAGAATATGGAGATATATGAGAATTAGAATGTATGGAATTTAAATATACAACTAAAAATCCTTCATTAATATCCAATTATAGTTCTAAATGGACTCTCCATCAACCAACTCGGAAATGAATCCAACCCCCTCGAAATTGGTTCACAAGCAAGGAAAGCGAACACTCATCATGCAATGGACAAGCAAAATCTCTCCAAAATGCCAAAGGACAAATACAAAATGATAAAAGGCCATTCTACTTACTAATGAAATCATTTTATTAACTTTATGAGACCTACCAAGGTCGAATTTACCTCCATGGGATTCCTCCAACTCATCTTAGTGGTTTAGTAACTCTTATGACACTTATCTTCCTCTTCATGCTCCAATTCTTTCCGCAATTCGAATGGATGCCTCTAACTCCCAAATTCAACCTATTGGTGGATATTTTTAGCCTTGTAATGTCATATTTTCATATTTATGCAATCAGGTCTTAATTTTTTCATACTTGTCGTATAATCTTTCATCATTTGTTGTCATAGAGTGCATGGAATCTCTTTCCAAGTGGCACACAATGTCTTCTAGTCTCTTCCTCTTCCATGGGAGTTACTCTCCTTTACTAATTTGAATGCCTTGGATCATTATATTCTATTTGACACCACATCACCCTCCAATAACTTTACATTACCCATGTGTTCGAATTTGGATGAATATCATGCCAAGTGTGTGGAGAATCTAGTCACCCAAAGGCTCCATAAGCTTCCAAGTGTCTTCATGAACCCATGCCTCCTTATTTTATTATCATTTATCATTTATGTGACCCATTTAAATGTGAATATGGTAAACTAAAGTTATTTTGGGTCTCGTAGCCCCTTATTACAAAATTTATGTCTCCATCTCAACCTAGGGAACTAGTAGGTTGGTGAAACATTATTTGCAAGTAGTCTTATTTGGAAAGTATTTAATTGGGGACAAGAAATTAAAGTAAATTTTTATTTATCAAAACTAAAAACAATTTTTTTTCTCAAAACAAATAACAAACATAACCCGTGCGCGTAAAAATAGTAACGCACCGTGCACGGTTCTTTTATGACATAGTGGCACCCAGGGATGGAATTTGACGGGTAACTGCCCGTCATGGGTTAATTTACCTGTCAAATACAACTAGGATTTTATGGAGACCGTCAAAATTTGGCTTAAAATACAGAAAACGTTTCAGATTTTAACTGTTACTAGCAATTTTGACGGGTATCTGCAATCTGAAATTCCTACCCTGGTGGCACCACCTACTATGATTTTAAAATATACGCACGCTGCGAGTGGTTCTCTAAAATAAAAGAACCGTTATCGATGCTCTAACATTAATATATGTGTTTTCGATTTGTATAGTTTTGATGCTTTATATATAACCATACGCATCGCCATGGTGCGTCGGGATATATAGAGCATCGATATGTTAGAAAGATATTCTCATTATTTGTTGGTGTGTTGTATATATATTAGAGCATCGCTATCTGTCTGCCAACATATATTCAAGGTATTGAAATTGTTGAAAAAATAATTAAAAAGATTAAAAAAAACATTTTTTTTGTTCACTACATGGTGCTATTTAGCTATATACCAATGCACCATAATTGGTGCATCAATATATTTAAATCACTACTTTGTTAAAAATAGGTATATGGTTTTAGTAGTGGTGAATTTAGTTCACGAAAATGCACTATAGACCTAAAGTTTCTATGGGTTGGGTTATACAATGCTCTTGATATTTACAAGCACATTAGTACTAGTGCATCCTTTTTTTTTCCACAGAAAAAAACCATATATATATATATTTTGTATGTCATATACATTCCACAAATAGACCAATAACTAAGTATTGTCCATTGTCACTAAACTGTCATCAGCAAAAAAACTGATACTTACAATCAAAGCTTCTTTTTACAGCAAGCTTATATACAATCATTAACAACCCTAAAAAAACTTCAGAATAGTCAAAGACATTATAGTCAAAAACTGAAAAGAACATTAACTCAAAAGTTCAAAATAGTCAGAGGCTTAAAGCTTTGCTCATCACTAGAGTTATAGACCAAAACTGAAAAACATTATACATGATATATAATAACTGTTCAATATCATAAGTTGATCCCAATTCAAAGTAGCCAAATCTTCATATTTGCTCCAACTTTTGCACCTCTTGTACTGAAAAAGCATGACAATATTTGAAACATCATCAGCTTGATGCTCTGATATCTGCCAAAACCCATATAAAACATTAGATCCTTCTTTTTCCAATGTATCTGCATGTGAATTTCTTTCACGATAAATATGCATAAAATGCACATTTTTGAACATGTATGCCAGTCTATGAACTTCAATCAAAATATGCTCAAGTAGAATGTTTTGTATTCGATACTTACCAGATGCCCAGTTGATAACAAGCTGTGAGTCTCCAAAAATCTGCAATTGCTTGAAGTTGTGTTGCAAAGACAAAGTGAGTAAAAGTTTTAATCCAATGAGTTCAGCAAAATTTAGTTCCAATGCCCAAACCAACTTTGAAAGTATAAAAGTGATCATCAAATATGAAAAGCACTCCCCAAGCACCACATATTTTAGGATCCCCAGATGCTGAGCCATCAAATTACCCCCAAGGGTATGACTTATCTATATCTTCAGGCACAACCTGTCTGATTCTAATAATCTTATCTTGAGGGAAAGAATTCAAACAACCCAAGCATAAATTCGAAACCAGATAAGGAGATAGAACTTTATCTTCAAAACAATATTGATTTCGAGCAATCCATATGTGCCATAACACAATGATAGTAAAAGATCTGATATGTTTCAGTTCTCCCTTCAAACACCAATTCTGTAGGCAAATAGTCATAGATGTGCCATTCCATAAGTTGAATAACCCCAACTTCGCCTTAATTTCAATCCATACTTGTCTAGTGTAAGAACATTCCACTCCAATATGAACATTATACTTAGATGCAGATTTGCATAAATAGCATCTACTAGGCCCTTCAAAACCCTTGCAGTAGAGTACATCCCAAGTTAAAGCTTTATCCTTCAATAAAAACCAGTAAATTTTTTTTGCTTTAAGTGGACATTTGAACTTACAAAGAACCTTCCACCACCAGGATAGTTCCTCCTCCTGTCTATCCAAAATTAATTGAAGATAACCAACTCTAGGAGTATATTTCCTAGATTTAGACTGATTCCATATCAGGAAATCCTTATCACTTGACAATCTAACATGACTGGTTTTTAATAATCCCACATATTCATTCCAACAAATGATATCAAATTGTTCAGTAAGCCCAATCGAAGCAGCTGTGAACCAACCTTGATTATCCAGCAAAGATAAATCAAGACAGCCTATATCACTAAGAACAAATAAACCAGCATTATGAAGTCTATCCACCAGGCTACTAGGTAAAATATGTCTCCACTTACAGCCAACCCAAGGATCCATACCAATTCTAACATTGACCCCATTCCCAACATTCCAAATAAGAAATTTACCAATAAGGTCAAAAGACCAAAGCACTGCTTTCCAGCAAATGGACATTCATCTCTTCTTTTTAACCAACACACGGATCCAATCCAACAGAGATAAAGGAGATAAATATTTTTGTATAGCAATCTGCACCCATAAACTAGTTCCATGAAGCAGATTCCAAACATTTTTTGCAGCAAGTGCTTTAGCAAACAGAACTGGTATCTTCAGTCCCCAACCTCCCAAAAACTTTGGGCTTGCTAAAGATTTCCAAGATGTCCAGGGCAATCCAGAAGAATTTGAATTCCCTGTCCATAATAATTTAAAACATAAAATTCTGATCTTTTCAATGATGCCTAAGGGTATCCAGAAATGCATCCAGTACACTGGTATAGATTCCAATACACTAGTACTAGTGCATCTTATATATGAATAGAAAACCTTCTTTAAAAAAATGTTTATCGTTTCGAGGTGGTGCATTATGTTTTTTTTATTAGTATTACTAAACGGTGATCTGTAAATAAATTGACGCACCGTTGTGTTATTGTGTCAAAATATTTAGAGAGTATCACATTTTTCAAAATATTTTTTATGGTTTCTAATTGATGCACTGTGTTTTGTTTCTTAAAACACACCAAGTCCATAAAAGTTTTTTTTTGCGTAAACGGTGCTCTTTAAATATACAGATGCAACATTAACGATGAGTCATTATATTTATATTATAGAGAACCACATGTTTTACAAAAATGTTTCATGGTTTCAATTGCAGTTTGTTACATTTTTGGTAAAGCACCGATGTCGGTGCTTGAAAGTTGAAATTCACCCCCCCATTATTGGTGCACTCTGTGTTTACACAAAGTACAACTCGTAATATGGATGTGAGCTAATATTATTACCACACACACCTTGCATATTTTTTTATTTTTTTGGTAAAACATGGAAAATTTTAGTAAATTTTCAGTTCTTACTCTACTAAAAGAAATGAGATGATAATAAAGACAATACCTAGACTGTTTCCCACCTAAGAGGTTTTGTTTCCACGTACACAACAAATGACGTTTTCCACGGGTTTGGAAAAAATTCAACTCCACCAATGAATCAAACAATGAGACAATTCTAACAACAAATGAGAACTACATGTGGGGGTATAAGGAAGAGACTACTGCATTGGTGCTTAGGTGGGAATAGGAGGTTTTCCACAGTGGGAAATGAGTGAATCCAATAATTCGATGCAGTGATTGATTTTTTATTTTATCCTATTTCAGTGTGCTTGAGTTGGTGGTGCACCAATATGTCTTATACAAGGGATGCAACGGTGCACTTCTCGTTATAGAGAGCTCTTTTAGGTATTTCTATTTTTACAGAATGAAAAAAGATTATGTTTTATTATAGCATGTGTGTTATACTAAGTAGCACATCTTTGTGTTTTCTAATTTATAATCCACTCGGGTTCCCATATTGGAATATTGAAAATGGTTTTTTTTTTTTTTTCAGTCGAGGGAGGGTTTTTTTACATAAAGCAGTGGGTGTTATTGTTCAACGCACTAGTGCATAAGTATCATTCAAATACATCAAAAAGTTGACATGAAAAATAAAATGAGCATATTTTTACAAATAGCATTGATTTATTTTGACATATGTGCTTTGTTTCATTAAGCACATCGATGCATCTTTGATGTTAGCACACAGGTGCGGTAAGGTATATTAGGAGCACTAATTTTTTTCTTTCTTTTAAAATGATTAGAATTTATGTTTTTATGTATTTTAAATTACGTGTTTTACTATTTAATGCACTAGTGCATCTATGTCTAATTGTAAACATTGTATAGTTTTTGAAATGGCATCGAGTTTCTTGGACTTCTGTGTGCTTTCTAACTAAGAACACTAGTTTGTTGGTGCTTTTGCTATTTTGGTGCACTAGTGATTCAGGTTCTTAAGTGCAATCATGTAATTTTTATGTTTAGGTGCACCAAAAACAACCTTTCCTAAAACCTCCTCTCACCTGCATCCACTAGTAGTTTCCGCTATAAAGAGATAAATGGGATCTTTTTGTGAAGGGTCCTAAAAAGCTCCACTAGAAGGTGGTTTCCTTGTAGTGGGAAGAACCTAACAAATAGGAAGCACCGAAGACAAAACTATTGTAGAGTGTCACTATGCATCAATGTACATTGTTATCAAGTAATAAAATGAATTATAACAATGAAATTACTAGTCGATAATGTTTTTTTTATTCTACCAGACTATCATGCATTCAACATTATGTCACACTAATGTTATTTTTTTACAAGAAGAATGTTATGTTATTAGAAAATCCCTAGTGCGGTGCACAATTGGTGAAGTCCTCCCCCTGATGTGGTTAATCAACAATGGCGCAGTAGGGATGGAAGTTTTAAAAAATATCAAACTATATTTTTTACTATTGGAGACCCTATTGGTGTGGCATGTCCATATCTGCAGTAGGACATTTATTTATGTGAAATGCACCAATTGCTTAAATATTTATGATACTTTGGTTGGATTATTTTATTATAAAATATTTTATGATACTTTGGTGCACCATGTTTTGTGACACCAGTGCTCTAAAGAGTTGATTGGGAACTGTTGCATTCAATTATATATATGGAATTGTTTATATATATAAAAAAATTTAATAAACAAAGGCATATTTTTTTCAAAAATATTTAATAAGAGTTGGTGTGTTTCATGTTGTAATGTCCCAGTGTGTTATTTCGGTGTGGATGCACCCAAAAGTCTCTACAGATATAAAAATAAAAATATTTTCTATTCAATGATGAAATATTTCTCCATCAATGCATTTAAAATTGATATGAATTGATTCTTACTAAATACTAGCAACCTCCACTAAATGCTATATCCTCTCACCTCCCCTGGCTACCTTCACTATAAATAGAGAAATGAGAAAAAAAAATTGGAGGTTCCACAAAAATACCCACTAGAAAGTGTTTTACTTATAGTGTATCTCAAGTTGGGCCCTACCTAAGGCAATGATATAGAGGGACTCAATCATTGGTTAAGTGGCTAAGGAAAGAGCTAAAGAAAAAGGAGAAGGAAGGTTTCCTTAAGTAAATCAGGGTAGATAAAGAAGAGAAGGAAAGAGAGGAAGATAAGTATATGTTTTGTTCATCTATTAGTGAATATTAATGAAAAAAGATGCAAGATGTCCCCACAAATATACCATTATATAATGGGGATTCATTGAACTTGATAGAACATATTAAAACATGGAGACATTCTAAGGTTAGTGTACCTAAAATATACCAATGGAAGTCTAGGAACAAAATGTGTCTTTCCTTGAGTTCTTAGAGGACAAAACAAAAGAAGAATAAACAAAGAGGGACACAAGAACCCAAGTAACTTCTTCAAGTGGATCATGGTAGGAAAGAATGAGATTAAGAGGAGAAAAGGTGAGCCAAATTGGGGAATAACTCTGACATGCTTAGGTGGAATTTAAGAGTCTATTGAGTGGAATATGAGGAGGATCCAAAGAATCTTGTATACTACACAAAATATTAATGGATGGGTCTTAGTAGTGTCCCTAAGGATGTGAGAGAATTAGAAGGATAATGTTGAATGGAATTAGTCTTAACTTCACAGTATAATAAGACATCACTCATGAAGATGCAAGGGACAACCATCATCACATCTAACCATGGGTTCATGGGTATATTATACTCGAAGTCTCCATAAAATATAAAAAATAAATGAGTGTTCATTATATTAGGAACAAGGGTAAAATAAATCTCAATAAACCCAAGGGCCATAGCCTCAATTTTTTTTAAACCATGTGGGGTGCAAGGAGCAAGAAAGAAAGGGTAGATTTGACGACATGATTAAGAAGAGAAACTATGATATTGAGAGAAGATCCATTATTAACTATGAATCACTCTATGGTGAAGTCATTGTAATGGATCTTCATGAAGAATGTCCTTACCATGTTGGTATATCATTTTTTTGGTGGAAGAAATGTGTGAAATTTCAAAGGAGAGAGAGGGACCACAAATTTCAGTAGGCTTGGGGAGAAATAAAAAAGAGCATCAATCAATCGATCCCCTTTGTTTAAGACATGGCCTAATATTATCCATGTAGGAAATATTTGAATATTGAGAGAATGGGTTATGGGAAAAAGAAGAATGAGGAGGAGAAGGTGATGGCCTATATCAAACAATACAAGGAGGAGAGGAAGTGTGAAAAATTATGACATAAATATCTGGCCCCAATATAATGAGAAGGAATAGTACCCTTGGGATGGATGGGTCATAGGAGAGTGGGGTGGGGAATATGAGTTCTTGAATAGGTCTATATGGGGATATGCATATCCAATGGTCTAGAAGCATGGTATAAATGTCTATCATATTAGGTAAGAAATCAAATAAAGGATGCGCCATTTTGGGGCGATAAAGAGTCATGTGTCCAATCCAATATAGGAAGTCCTTTGGGTTGTTGGGGTTCTTTTGAATAACATTGGTTGATTCTACAACCTTAGGTCCATCAGAAGAGGATTCAATTGTAACTTTCTCCATATTCTTAGGAGATCCTTTAGGGGTATTTGCTTCTTCTTCATTTGAAGTATCATAATCAGGTTTTCAGAAGCTTTCTATTTTTCTTAGAAGAATTTGGAGGGTTATGGTTAAGCATCGAGTCCTTCTAAATCCCATTTTTTCCATTTCTATTCCATGGGGATATTTTTAGGTATGTGGGGTTGTAGTTTGACCATGGTTGCATTTAGTTGTCACAAGGTCATATTTATTTTAAATTTGCTAATAATCATTAGTGTTATGAGTATCACTCTTGTGGTATTTACACTACATGTTGGTATTTGAGGTTGAGGCATCATGTTGCTCCTTTTCTTTGGAATATAAAATGGTTTTAGTTTTGATTTTGTGTGGGACACTTATGTTACCCTATCACTTGTATTTTTTTGGAGTATTGGGTCTTAGGTGGATTATGCCTCCTTTCTGTCATGGTATCCTTGAGGTAATCATTTTCAATTCATAAGAAAAGGTTAATGATTTCTTCAATTGAATGGGGTCCTTCAAGTAAAAAATATCCTAGCGCTTCAAGGCTTTGTAAAGATGTAATTGAAGGTATATCTTGAGAATTTTGATGTTGAACCATTGAGAGCTTTGTACCAACAATGAATAAATGTCCGGAAGGTTCCTTGTCTTCTTGTTTAAGACCATTGAGGATGAAAATACCAATTTAATGTAGTATAAGAATATTAAAGTGGTGTATGAATCGGTATACTAATAGGAAAAGGTCATAAATTGATGCTTCGGGGAGACAATGGTGCTAATTAAGTCATCAATCTAGAGTGATCATTTAGAAAGGGACATTACAAACAGTACTGTAAGAGAGTGATCCACCTCGTAACAAAATCCCACATACAATTCATTCCTCTTACAAAACAAACTTTCATAGATCTCCAATACAAAGTAATATAAAAATTAGACCTATTAAATATACTGATATATTAATATGCAGTAGATGGAAACCCAAGTGACCTCAGAGAAGGTTGATATATTATTTTCCCATGTTATGTTGGAACTTCCCTTAAGGTTGTAGGTCTGGATGTCTAGGGTATGAGAGGAATAATCCTTTGAAAATTCCCTTGTGTGAATCAACAAGCTTGGAATCTTTGGGCCAAACTAATTGTAACGCGCCCAAAATTCCTAGAAATCCACAAAAAATAAAAGACTTTTGTCCACCATTAGTAATATGAGAAACGGGGAGGCAAGTGCAGGTGGGATCATCTTTGATTCCGGAGGGAATATAGTGTCGTCATATGCCTGGGGTCGTCGTCAAAAAACCAATAACGAAGTTGAATGGCTTGCGTTCTTCTTTGGTTTGGAGTTGGATTAGCAACATAAGATCACCAAAATCATTGTCATGGAGGACTCCAAGCAAGTTATCCACAAAATTATCAATGGATACAACAAAGAAGTAGTCAAAATCCGAAGAATCTATGAGAGAATTCAGCAAGCCTTTGCAAATTTTCAAATTACCTTTTATCACATTCTCAGAGGTAACAACATTGAACTAGATAAGTTGGCAAAGCAAGGAGCCAAGCTAAAAATGGGATTATCTGAGGTTAATGGCATCTTGAAAACCATAAGTTCTATCCCCTATGAACACTGGCAAGGTCGAAGGGGCTCAAGGTTGTCCTAAGGTTGGCACTAGGCCCTTCCTTAAAATATATATTTTTTAAATAACGTTTATTTTTCTTGGGGGGAAGTCTCCACTATTCGACAATCCAACAGTCGGCAGGCTGCATGGCCTCCGACGTCTAGTTGTCTCCCTAAGGAAGCCCATGTGATGGGATTTAACGCAGCTCCAAGACCATTCAATGGGATTAGAGTTCCCACATGAAACATGGAAAGCTCCATCAAGAATCCTCCTCCAACCTCATTTGGTCATCCTCCCAGCGCAACGATTAATTTCGACGGTGCAATGAATGGATTTCTTGGTGCAGAGAATGTAATTTAAGGAGCGGAGATTATTTGTGCAGCGATTGGTTTTTGTGGTGTAGTGAAAGGATTCCCCGTTGCAATGAATGATTATTGTGGTGCAGTGAATGGTGCTCGTGGTGCATTGAGCGGGCTTCCTGGTGCATTGAATTCTCCTAGTGTTTGTGGTACAGAGAAATATTATCTTGGTTGTCCTGGTGCAGTGAATGCGCTTCCAGGTGCAGAGGTTGGTTAAGCGACCGTTCCTCCTAGAGAGTCTATGCTCTCGTTCTTGTTAGAATAATCAACCCATAGTTAGCTACCTTAGACATTAATTAATCAATTTTTGTCTTATTTGCCTAGTTTCCATATTCCACCTTATGCAAGTTGTCATCTACACATCCATAGTGGTCCAACTTGCTAATTTTGAGTCATGGAGCGCTTGGGAAACCTCCTGGAATCAAATCTGCTTTATTCCTGGCCTCCCTAGCACCTATCTGCTTTTTCAGTGCTTTAAGGCAATTGGGAAAGTTTGACTAGGTGAAGTTAACTTGTTTTTTGTCCTCCACATCCTCCACTCTTTTCTCCTATGAAAAGCATGTATGAGTTGTCCTTACATTACCTTTTAGCTTGCCTAATTGATTTTGCCAATTCGTGAGCTCCTTGACAGTTTTGGAAACTGCTTTATGCACCTATGGGGGATTTGCTTAGATTTAGTAAGCCTGCTTTTGACTAGATTCGAATGGAAAATTCATGCATTCAAATCCCTCATGTAATTATTTATTGTGGCAGCCTATGACTTCACAGGGTTGGCTATTGTACACTTATTCAATACAGTTTAGTGTTCAGCTCCATATTCAGTCTCTTTTGTGAGTAATTTTGCATGTACAATTGATAGTTGTTGTGAGTGTAATTGTTCTATCACTAGGTTCATTTTCCACATGGTATCAGAGCCTTTGTAGATCGATTTCTCTCCTTCCAATTTGTTTTGCAGGTTCGACATCATTGACTGGGAGCCTTCTACTGACTGTCGGGACAATTTCTGAGCTATGGATCAATCTCAGAAGATCATCTTGACTCCATTTAAATTCTTTGAATGGAAAGCAGAGATGGAGATACTATTGAGAGTGAAAGGCCTCTACAGAGTGACTATGGCAACAGAAGTAGAGCCCAATGCAGCTGCAGAGAAGATAAAATGGCACAATAGGAGGGATGAGGCCTATGGTCTCTTGTGTCTGAGTATATCCAAAGACCTCCTTTTCCATCTTGATGGATTGAAATCACCGAATGAAGTATGGGATAAGCTTGTTGATATTTTTGGAAAGACAGATGAGATGAGGGGACATCAAATTGAAAATGAACTGATCTCCCTGAGTCCAAATAGCTTTGAATCCATGCAACTCTATTTCTCCAAGTTCAAAGCACTTGTTTTGCAGCTAAAACAATGTGGGATCAAAAAGAAGGATAATCAGTTGGTATTGGCCATACTCTCGAAGCTTGGCCCTGACTATTTAGTGTTTGTTTCGACCTTCTATGCCACAAAGTTGACAGCTCGAACCTGGAAGATTCCTAGCCTTGCAGATTTCATGGAATCTCTCACACAAGAACAAGATAAGTTGGTGATGATGGGCACCATCAAACCATCCAAAGACCAAGCTCTGGTTGCTGGAGATTCGAGGGTGGATTCAAAAAGCAAAAAGAAAGCTAAAAAGCCACCTGAGCAAAAGAGAGACAATAACAAGTCTCCGGAGGAGCCTCAAGGTTCCAAGAAGAACTACCAGAAGAAGAAGAACAAAGGAGAAATGAGCAAGTGCGCATACTGCAGTAAGGGCAATCATTCTGAGAGCTCCTGCATGAAGAAGAAAATAGACATGCTGACCCAAATCCTGGAGAAGAATGGCATCTCCCTTCTAGACAACTCAAAGAAGAGGGAAGGAGGATCAAGTTCAGAAGACAGAGAGAGAGTTCATGCATTGGTTGCTGGCACATCAAGCTCACCTAGTTTCATCATTGATTCTGGAGCTTCAAGACATATGGTTTCAACCAAGGAGGCATTCACCTCACTTGACATGTCGAAAGGTCCACCAATAGTACTGGGAGATGACTCTCTCACTGAAAGTTTGGGCAAAGGGAGGATTGATCTTGATCATGGCAAGTTCAGTAATGTGTTGTATGTTCCAGGTCTTGCCTCTAACCTCTTATCAGCGTATCAGATGACCCACATAGGGTCTCCAAAGAAGGTCATATTCTCCCCTGATGAATTTGAGATCACAGAGATCTCAAGTGGTAAAGTCATTGCAAAAGGAGTTGCAAATCATACTTCGAAGGTATACATGTTCTCACACTTTCTACCCTACTCAAACCCCTCTACTCTTCTGATTCATGCTAATGAAGCAAGCAAGCTTTGGCATGAAATATTTGGCCACCTAAATTACAAGTATCTTTCTGATCTTAGTGAAAAAGAGATGGTCATAGGGTTACCAAAGATAAAATTTTCCAAAGGAGTCTGTGAAGGTTGCATCCTAGGAAAACACCCAGAGCATAAATTTGAGAGAGCTAGTCATGAGAGAACCTCTGCACCTCTTGAGTTGATCCACAGTGATGTTGCTGGCCCATTCCATCATATGTCCATGAGTCAGGCCAAATATGAATTGACTTTCATAGATGACTTTTCCAGGTTTTGCTGGGTTTACTTCCTGAAACACAAGTTTGAAGTTTTTGGCCTCTTCAAAGTCTTTAAGGCTTTGGTTGAAAACCAGTCTGGGAGGAAACTCAAGGTCCTCAGATCTGACAATGGTGGTGAGTATGTCAAGTCTGAGTTTATTCAATATTGTGTAGATGCAGGTATTCAGATGCAGCATTCTATCCCTTACACACCACAGCAGAATGGTGTTGCTGAGAGGAAGAACAGATCACTGAAAGAGATGGCAACCTACATGATGGAGGCTAAGACTTTGCCACCAAAGTACTGGGCCGAAGCTATAAACTGTGCAGCCTATATCCAGAATAGGGTGCCTCATAAACAGCTTGATGGTCTGACTCCTTTCGAAGCATGGTGTGGGCACAAGCCAGATGTGACCCATTTCAGGATTTTTGGCTCAAGGGCTTGGGCTAGAATTCCAACAGAAAAGAGAAAGGCTTTGCAGCCCCAAAGCCAAGAGTGTCTATTTGTTGGGTACTCTGAAGATTCAAAAGGGTACAAGATGATAAATTTGAGCACAAACAAAGCCTTCATTGAAAGTTGTGTTCAGTTTCAAGAAGAACCCCTAGCAGCAGTGGAAGTTGGAGAAGCCTCTTCACCACCAGAACCTCTGAATGTAAGTGAAGAGATAGTTGAACATGCTGATTCTGATATGTCTGATAGTGATGATTTTATTGCAGATCCTAATAGCCCTACAAGGCCAAAATGGGCAGCCAAGACCATTCATGCAGCTGGAGAGCTAGATGGAAATCCTAATGACCCTAGGAGGACTAGATCTCAATTTGAGAGTGCTCTATCCATGAAAGATCCTATGTTTACTGAGAAATGCTATCTGATGGTGGAATCAGATCCTTAGACATATGAAGATCTAGCAGAAGATCCAAGATGGCAAGCAACCATGAAGGAAGAGTTCAGTTCACTCCAGAAGAGCAACACTTGGGAGCTGATTGATTTTCCCCCAGGGAGGAAGCTAGTTCAGTGTAAGTGGGTGTACAAGACCAAATTTTCTGCTGATGGTTCACCTTTGAAGTACAAGGCTAGATTGGT